>JBBPBS010000467.1:229165-241640 GCA_037974835.1 Cicer judaicum
CTCCCTACCATTATTCTTGTCCAATTAGAGTTTTTAACCAATGTTGTGCATCCAATATGTGTGTTTGTGTCATTGGAATAACATTTAGGTGTTTTTCGTCCACCCTAGGAAAATTCTTGTACAATTAGGGATTTTAACGAATCTTGTGCATCCAATAGGTGTGTTTGTGTCATTGGAAGATCATTTTCGTCCTTCCTACACTTAATCTTGTCCTATTATGGATTTTAACCAATCTTGTGCATCCAATAGGTGTGTTTGTGTCATTGGAAGAACATTTAGGTCATTTTCGACCTCCCTACACCTAATCTTGTCCAATTAGAGTTTTTAACCAATATTATGCATCCAATAGGTGTGTTTGTGTCATTGAATTAACATTTAGGTCATTTTCGTCCTTCCTACACTTAATCTTGTCCATTTAGGGTTTTTAACAAATCTTGTGCATCCAATAGGTGTGTTTGTGTCATTGGATTAAAATTTAGGTGATTTTTGTCCTCCCTAGGCTAATTCTTATCCAATTAGGGTTTGTAACCAATCTTGTGCATCCAATAGGTGTGTTTGTGTCATTGGATGAACATTTAGGTCATTTTCGTCCTCCCAAGCCTTAATCTTGTCCAATTAGGGTTTTTAACCAATATTATGCATCCAATAGGTGTGTTTGTGTCATTGGAAGAACATTTAGGTCATTTTCGACCTCCCTACACTTAATCTTGTCCAATTAGGGTTTTTAACCAATATTATGCATCCAATAGGTGTGTTTGTGTGATTAAATTAACATTTAGGTCATTTTCGTCCTTCCTACACTTAATCTTGTCCATTTAGGGTTTGTAACCAATCTTGTGCATCCAATAGGTGTGTTTGTGTCATAGGATGAACATTTAGGTAATTTTCATCCTCCCAAGTCTTAATCTTGTCCAATTAGGGTTTTTAACCAATATTATGCATCCAATATGTGTGTTTGTGTCATTAGAAGAACATTTAGGTCATTTTCGACGTCCCTACACTAAATCTTGTCCAAGTAGGATTTTTAACCAATATTATGCATCCAATAGGTGTGTTTGTGTCATTGAATTAACATTTAGGTCATTTTCGTCCTTCCTACACTTAATCTTGTCCATTTAGGGTTTTTAACAAATCTTGTGCATCCAATAGGTGTGTTTGTGTCATTGGATTAAAATTTAGGTGATTTTCGTCCTCCCTAGGCTAATTCTTATCCAATTAGGGTTTGTAACCAATCTTGTGCATCCAATAGGTGTGTTTGTGTCATTGGATGAACATTTAGGTCATTTTCGTTCTCCCTAGGCTTATTCTTGTCCAATTAGTGTTTTCAACCAATCTTGTGGATCCAACAGGTGTGTGTGTGTCATTGGAGGAACAATTTGGTCATTTTCGTCCTCCCTAGGATTAATCTTGTCCAATTAGGGTTTTAAACCAACATTGTGCATCGAATAAGTTCGTTTGTGTCATTGGATGAACATTTAGGTCATTTTCGTCCTCCCAAGGCTTATTCTTGTCCAATTAGAGTTTTTAACCAATCTTGTGCATCCAATATCTGTGTTTGTGTCATTAGAAGAACATTTAGGTCATTTTCGACCTCCCTACACTAAATCTTGTCCAAGTAGGGTTTTTAACCAATATTATGCATCCAATAGGTGTGTTTGTGTCATTGAATTAACATTTAGGTCATTTTCGTCCTTCCTACACTTAATCTTGTCCACTTAGGGTTTTTAACCAATCTTGTGCATCCAATAGGTGTGTTTGTGTCATTGGATTAAAATTTAGGTGATTTTCGTCCTCCCTAGGCTAATTCTTATCCAATTAGGGTTTGTAACCAATCTTGTGCATCCAATAGGTGTGTTTGTGTCATTGGATGAACATTTAGGTCATTTTCGTTCTCCCTAGGCTTATTCTTGTCCAATTAGTGTTTTCAACCAATCTTGTGGATCCAACAGGTGTGTGTGTGTCATTGGAGGAACAATTTGGTCATTTTCGTCCTCCCTATGATTAATCTTGTCCAATTAGGGTTTTAAACCAACATTGTGCATCGAATAAGTTCGTTTGTGTTATTGGATGAACATTTAGGTCATTTTCGTCCTCCCAAGGCCTATTCTTGTCCAATTAGAGTTTTTAACCAATCTTGTGCATCCAATATGTGTGTTTGTGTCATTAGAAGAACATTTAGGTCATTTTCGACCTCCCTACACTAAATCTTGTCCAAGTAGGGTTTTTAACCAATATTATGCATCCAATAGGTGTGTTTGTGTCATTGAATTAACATTTAGGTCATTTTCGTCCTTCCTACACTTAATCTTGTCCACTTAGGGTTTTTAACCAATCTTGTGCATCCAATAGGTGTGTTTGTGTCATTGGATGAACTTTTAGGTCATTTTCGACCTCCCTAGGCTTATTCTTGTACAATTAGTGTTTCTCACCAATCTTGTGCATCCAATAGTTGTGTTTGTGTCATTGGATGAACATTTAGGTCATTTTCGTTCTCCCTAGGCTTATTCTTGTCCAATTAGTGTTTTCAACCAATCTTGTGGATCCAACAGGTGTGTGTGTGTCATTGGAGGAACAATTTGGTCATTTTCGTCCTCCCTAGGATTAATCTTGTCCAATTAGGGTTTTAAACCAACATTGTGCATCGAATAAGTTTGTTTGTGTCATTGGATGAACATTTAGGTCATTTTCGTCCTCCCTAGGCTTATTCTTGTCCAATTAGGGTTTTTAACCAATCTTGTGCATCCAATATGTGTGTTTGTGTCATTAGAAGAACATTTAGGTCATTTTCGACCTCCCTACACTAAATCTTGTCCAAGTAGGGTTTTTAACCAATATTATGCATCCAATAGGTGTGTTTGTGTCATTGAATTAACATTTAGGTCATTTTCTTCCTTCCTACACTTAATCTTGTCCACTTAGGGTTTTTAACCAATCTTGTGCATCCAATAGGTGTGTTTGTGTCATTGGATTAAAATTTAGGTGATTTTCGTCCTCCCTAGGCTAATTCTTATCCAATTAGGGTTTGTAACCAATCTTGTGCATCCAATAGGTGTGTTTGTGTCATTGGATTAAAATTTAAGTGATTTTCGTCCTCCCTAGGCTAATTCTTATCCAATTAGGGTTTGTAACCAATCTTGTGCATCCAATAGGTGTGTTTGTGTCATTGGAAGAACATTTAGGTCATTTTCGACCTCCCTACACTTAATCTTGTCCAATTAGGGTTTTTAACCAATATTATGCATCCAATAGGTGTGTTTGTGTCATTGAATTAACATTTAGGTCATTTTCGTCCTTCCTACACTTAATCTTGTCCATTTAGGGTTTTTAACAAATCTTGTGCATCCAATAGGTGTGTTTGTGTCATTGGATTAAAATTTAGGTGATTTTTGTCCTCCCTAGGCTAATTCTTATCCAATTAGGGTTTGTAACCAATCTTGTGCATCCAATAGGTGTGTTTGTGTCATTGGATGAAC
This sequence comes from Cicer judaicum, assembly GCA_037974835.1. Taxonomy (NCBI): domain Eukaryota; kingdom Viridiplantae; phylum Streptophyta; class Magnoliopsida; order Fabales; family Fabaceae; genus Cicer; species Cicer judaicum. Next base: position 232,639 of record JBBPBS010000467.1, read on the forward strand.
ATTTAGGTCATTTTCGTCCTCCCAAGCCTTAATCTTGTCCAATTAGGGTTTTTAACCAATATTATGCATCCAATAGGTGTGTTTGTGTCATTGGAAGAACATTTAGGTCATTTTCGACCTCCCTACACTTAATCTTGTCCAATTAGGGTTTTTAACCAATATTATGCATCCAATAGGTGTGTTTGTGTCATTAAATTAACATTTAGGTCATTTTCTTCCTTCCTACACTTAATCTTGTCCATTTAGGGTTTGTAACCAATCTTGTGCATCCAATAGGTGTGTTTGTGTCATTGGATTAAAATTTAGGTGATTTTCGTCCTCCCTAGGCTAATTCTTATCCAATTAGGGTTTGTAACCAATCTTGTGCATCCAATAGGTGTGTTTGTGTCATTGGATGAACATTTAGCTCATTTACGTCCTCCCAAGTCTTAACCTTGTCCAATTAGGGTTTTTAACAAATCTTGTGCATCCAATAGGTGTTTTTGTGTCATTGGTGAACATTTAGGTCATTTTCGTCCTCCCTATTATTAATCTTGTCTACTTAGGGTTTTTAACCAATCTTTTGCATCCAATAGGTGTGTTTCTGTCATTGGTTGAACATTTAGTTCATTTTCGTCCTCACTAGGCTTATTCTTGTCCTATTATGGTTTTTAACCAATCTTGTGCATCCAATAGGTGTGTTTGTGTCATTGGAAGATCATTTAGGTCATTTTCGACCTACCTAAACTTCATGTTGTCCAATTAGGGTTTTTAACCAATATTATGCATCCAATAGGTGTGTTTGTGTCATTGGAAGAACATTTAGGTCATTTTCGACCTCCCTACACTTAATCTTGTCCAATTAGAGTTTTTAACCAATATTATGCATCCAATAGGTGTGTTTGTGTCATTGAATTAACATTTAGGTCATTTTCGTCCTTCTTACACTTAATTTTGTCCAATTAGGGTTTTTAACCAATCTTGTGCATCCAATAGGTGTGTTTGTGTCATTGGAGGAACATTTAGGTCATTTTCGTCCTCCCTACCATTATTCTTGTCCAATTAGAGTTTTTAACCAATGTTGTGCATCCAATATGTGTGTTTGTGTCATTGGAATAACATTTAGGTGTTTTTCGTCCACCCTAGGAAAATTCTTGTACAATTAGGGATTTTAACGAATCTTGTGCATCCAATAGGTGTGTTTGTGTCATTGGATGAACTTTTAGGTCATTTTAGACCTCCCTAGGCTTATTCTTGTACAATTAGTGTTTCTAACCAATCTTGTGCATCCAATAGTTGTGTTTGTGTCATTGGATGAACATTTAGGTCATCTTCGTTCTCCCTAGGCTTATTGTTGTCCACTTAGCGTTTTCAACCAATCTTGTGGATCCAACAGGTGTGTGTGTGTCATTGGAGGAACAATTTGGTCATTTTCGTCCTCCCTAGGATTAATCTTGTCCAATTAGGGTGTTAAACCAACATTGTACATCGAATAAGTTCGTTTGTGTCATTGGATGAACATTTAGGTCATTTTCGTCCTCCCAAGGCTTATTCTTGTCTAATTAGAGTTTTTAACCAATCTTGTGCATCCAATAGGTGTGTTTGTGTCATTGGATGAACATTTAGGTAATTTTCATCCTCCCAAGTCTTAATCTTGTCCCATTATGGTTTTTAACAAATATTATGCATCCAATAAGTGTGTTTGTGTCATTAAATTAACATTTAGGTCATTTTCGTCCTTCCTCCACTTAATCTTGTCTATTTAGGGTTTGTAACCAATCTTGTGCATCCAATAGGTGTGTTTGTGTCATTGGATTAAAATTTAGGTGATTTTCGTCCTCCCTAGGCTAATTCTTATCCAATTAGGGTTTGTAACCAATCTTGTGCATCCAATAGGTGTGTTTGTGTCATTGGATGAACATTTAGGTCATTTTCGTCCTCCCAAGTCTTAACCTTGTCCAATTAGGGTTTTTAACAAATCTTGTGCATCCAATAGGTGTTTTTGTGTCATTGGTGAACATCTAGGTCATTTTCGTCCTCCCTATTATTAATCTTGTCCAATTAGGGTTTTTAACCAATCTTTTGCATCCAATAGGTGTGTTTGTGTCATTGGTTGAACATTTAGTTCATTTTCGTCCTCACTAGGCTTATTCTTGTCCTATTATGGTTTTTAACCAATCTTGTGTATCCAATAGGTGTGTTTGTGTCATTGGAAGATCATTTAGGTCATTTTCGACCTCCCTACACTTCATCTTGTCCAATTAGGGTTTTTAACCAATATTATGCATCCAATAGGTGTGTTTGTGTCATTGGAAGAACATTTAGGTCATTTTCAACCTCCCTACACTTAATCTTGTCCAATTAGGGTTTTTAACCAATATTATGCATCCAATAGGTGTGTTTGTGTCATTGAATTAACATTTAGGTCATTTTCTTCCTTCTTACACTTAATTTTGTCCAATTAGGGTTTTTAACCAATCTTGTGCATCCAATAGGTGTGTTTGTGTCATTGGAGGAACATTTAGGTCATTTTCGTCCTCCCTACCATTATTCTTGTCCAATTAGAGTTTTTAACCAATGTTGTGCATCCAATATGTGTGTTTGTGTCGTTAGAATAACATTTAGGTCTTTTTCGTCCACCCTAGGAAAATTCTTGTACAATTAGCGTTTTTAACCAATCTTGTGCATCCAATAGGTGTGTTTGTGTCATTGGATGATCATTTTCGTCCTTCCTACACTTAATCTTGTCCTATTATGGATTTTAACCAATCTTGTGCATCCAATAGGTGTGTTTGTGTCATTGGAAGAACATTTAGGTCATTTTCGACCTCCCTACACCTAATCTTGTCCAATTAGAGTTTTTAACCAATATTATGCATCCAATAGGTGTGTTTGTGTCATTGAATTAACATTTAGGTCATTTTCGTCCTTCCTACACTTAATCTTGTCCATTTAGGGTTTTTAACAAATCTTGTGCATCCAATAGGTGTGTTTGTGTCATTGGATTAAAATTTAGGTGATTTTTGTCCTCCCTAGGCTAATTCTTATCCAATTAGGGTTTGTAACCAATCTTGTGCATCCAATAGGTGTGTTTGTGTCATTGGATGAACATTTAGGTCATTTTCGTCCTCCCAAGCCTTAATCTTGTCCAATTAGGGTTTTTAACCAATATTATGCATCCAATAGGTGTGTTTGTGTCATTGGAAGAACATTTAGGTCATTTTCGACCTCCCTACACTTAATCTTGTCCAATTAGGGTTTTTAACCAATATTATGCATCCAATAGGTGTGTTTGTGTCATTAAATTAACATTTAGGTCATTTTCGTCCTTCCTACACTTAATCTTGTCCATTTAGGGTTTTTAACAAATCTTGTGCATCCAATAGGTGTGTTTGTGTCATTGGATTAAAATTTAGGTGATTTTCGTCCTCCCTAGGCTAATTCTTATCCAATTAGGGTTTGTAACCAATCTTGTGCATCCAATAGGTGTGTTTGTGTCATTGGATGAACATTTAGGTCATTTTCGTCCTCCCAAGTCTTAATCTTGTCCTATTAGGGTTTTTAACCAATATTATGCATCCAATATGTGTGTTTGTGTCATTAGAAGAACATTTAGGTCATTTTCGACCTCCCTACACTAAATCTTGTCCAAGTAGGGTTTTTAACCAATATTATGCATCCAATAGGTGTGTTTGTGTCATTGAATTAACATTTAGGTCATTTTCGTCCTTCCTACACTTAATCTTGTCCACTTAGGGTTTTTAACCAATCATGTGCATCCAATAGGTGTGTTTGTGTCATTGGATTAAAATTTAGGTGATTTTCGTCCTCCCTAGGCTAATTCTTATCCAATTAGGGTTTGTAACCAATCTTGTGCATCCAATAGGTGTGTTTGTGTCATTGGATGAACATTTAGGTCATTTTCGTCCTCCCAAGTCTTAATCTTGTCCAATTAGGGTTTTTAACAAATCTTGTGCATCCAATAGGTGTTTTTGTGTCATTGGTGAACATTTAGGTCATTTTCGTCCTCCCTATTATTAATCTTGTCCAATTAGGGTTTTTAACCAATCTTTTGCATCCAATAGGTGTGTTTGTGTCATTGGTTGAACATTTAGTTCATTTTCGTCCTCACTAGGCTTATTCTTGTCCTATTATGGGTTTTAACCAATCTTGTGCATCCAATAGGTGTGTTTGTGTCATTGGAAGATCATTTAGGTCATTTTCGACCTCCCTACACTTCATCTTGTCCAATTAGGGTTTTTAGCCAATATTATGCATCCAATAGGTGTGTTTGTGTCATTGGAAGAACATTTAGGTCATTTTCGACCTCCCTACACTTAATCTTGTCCAATTAGGGTTTTTAACCAATCTTTTGCATCCAATAGGTGTGTTTGTGTCATTGGTTGAACATTTAGTTCATTTTCGTCCTCACTAGGCTTATTCTTGTCCTATTATGGGTTTTAACCAATCTTGTGCATCCAATAGGTGTGTTTGTGTCATTGGAAGATCATTTAGGTCATTTTCGACCTCCCTACACTTCATCTTGTCCAATTAGGGTTTTTAGCCAATATTATGCATCCAATAGGTGTGTTTGTGTCATTGGAAGAACATTTAGGTCATTTTCGACCTCCCTACACTTAATCTTGTCCAATTAGGGTTTTTAACCAATATTATGCATCCAATAAGTGTGTTTGTGTCATTAAATTAACATTTAGGTCATTTTCGTCCTTCCTACACTTAATCTTGTCCATTTAGGGTTTGTAACCAATCTTGTGCATCCAATAGGTGTGTTTGTGTCATTGGATTAAAATTTCGGTGATTTTCGTCCTCCCTAGGCTAATTCTTATCCAATTAGGGTTTGTAACCAATCTTGTGCATCCAATAGGTGTGTTTGTGTCATTGGATGAACATTTAGGTCATTTTCGTCCTCCCAAGTCTTAACCTTGTCCAATTAGGGTTTTTAACAAATCTTGTGCATCCAATAGGTGTTTTTGTGTCATTGGTGAACATCTAGGTCATTTTCGTCCTCCCTATTATTAATCTTGTCCAATTAGGGTTTTTAACCAATCTTTTGCATCCAATAGGTGTGTTTGTGTCATTGGTTGAACATTTAGTTCATTTTCGTCCTCACTAGGCTTATTCTTGTCCTATTATGGTTTTTAACCAATCTTGTGTATCCAATAGGTGTGTTTGTGTCATTGGAAGATCATTTAGGTCATTTTCGACCTCCCTACACTTCATCTTGTCCAATTAGGGTTTTTAACCAATATTATGCATCCAATAGGTGTGTTTGTGTCATTGGAAGAACATTTAGGTCATTTTCAACCTCCCTACACTTAATCTTGTCCAATTAGGGTTTTTAACCAATATTATGCATCCAATAGGTGTGTTTGTGTCATTGAATTAACATTTAGGTCATTTTCTTCCTTCTTACACTTAATTTTGTCCAATTAGGGTTTTTAACCAATCTTGTGCATCCAATAGGTGTGTTTGTGTCATTGGAGGAACATTTAGGTCATTTTCGTCCTCCCTACCATTATTCTTGTCCAATTAGAGTTTTTAACCAATCTTGTGCATCCAATATGTGTGTTTGTGTCGTTAGAATAACATTTAGGTCTTTTTCGTCCACCCTAGGAAAATTCTTGTACAATTAGCGTTTTTAACCAATCTTGTGCATCCAATAGGTGTGTTTGTGTCATTGGATGAACTTTTAGGTCATTTTAGACCTCCCTAGGCTTATTCTTGTACAATTAGTGTTTCTAACCAATCTTGTGCATCCAATAGTTGTGTTTGTGTCATTGGATGAACATTTAGGTCATCTTCGTTCTCCCTAGGCTTATTGTTGTCCACTTAGCGTTTTCAACCAATCTTGTGGATCCAACAGGTGTGTGTGTGTCATTGGAGGAACAATTTGGTCATTTTCGTCCTCCCTAGGATTAATCTTGTCCAATTAGGGTGTTAAACCAACATTGTACATCGAATAAGTTCGTTTGTGTCATTGGATGAACATTTAGGTCATTTTCGTCCTCCCAAGGCTTATTCTTGTCCAATTAGAGTTTTTAACCAATCTTGTGCATCCAATAGGTGTGTTTGTGTCATTGGATGAACATTTAGGTAATTTTCATCCTCCCAAGTCTTAATCTTGTCCCATTATGGTTTTTAACAAATATTATGCATCCAATAAGTGTGTTTGTGTCATTAAATTAACATTTAGGTCATTTTCGTCCTTCCTACACTTAATCTTGTCTATTTAGGGTTTGTAACCCATCTTGTGCATCCAATAGGTGTGTTTGTGTCATTGGATTAAAATTTAGGTGATTTTCGTCCTCCCTAGGCTAATTCTTATCCAATTAGGGTTTGTAACCAATCTTGTGCATCCAATAGGTGTGTTTGTGTCATTGGATGAACATTTAGGTCATTTTCGTCCTCCCAAGTCTTAACCTTGTCCAATTAGGGTTTTTAACAAATCTTGTGCATCCAATAGGTGTTTTTGTGTCATTGGTGAACATCTAGGTCATTTTCGTCCTCCCTATTATTAATCTTGTCCAATTAGGGTTTTTAACCAATCTTTTGCATCCAATAGGTGTGTTTGTGTCATTGGTTGAACATTTAGTTCATTTTCGTCCTCACTAGGCTTATTCTTGTCCTATTATGGTTTTTAACCAATCTTGTGTATCCAATAGGTGTGTTTGTGTCATTGGAAGATCATTTAGGTCATTTTCGACCTCCCTACACTTCATCTTGTCCAATTAGGGTTTTTAACCAATATTATGCATCCAATAGGTGTGTTTGTGTCATTGGAAGAACATTTAGGTCATTTTCAACCTCCCTACACTTAATCTTGTCCAATTAGGGTTTTTAACCAATATTATGCATCCAATAGGTGTGTTTGTGTCATTGAATTAACATTTAGGTCATTTTCTTCCTTCTTACACTTAATTTTGTCCAATTAGGGTTTTTAACCAATCTTGTGCATCCAATAGGTGTGTTTGTGTCTTGGGAGGAACATTTAGGTCATTTTCGTCCTCCCTACCATTATTCTTGTCCAATTAGAGTTTTTAACCAATGTTGTGCATCCAATATGTGTGTTTGTGTCGTTAGAATAACATTTAGGTCTTTTTCGTCCACCCTAGGAAAATTCTTGTACAATTAGCGTTTTTAACCAATCTTGTGCATCCAATAGGTGTGTTTGTGTCATTGGATGATCATTTTCGTCCTTCCTACACTTAATCTTGTCCTATTATGGATTTTAACCAATCTTGTGCATCCAATAGGTGTGTTTGTGTCATTGGAAGAACATTTAGGTCATTTTCGACCTCCCTACACCTAATCTTGTCCAATTAGAGTTTTTAACCAATATTATGCATCCAATAGGTGTGTTTGTGTCATTGAATTAACATTTAGGTCATTTTCGTCCTCCCTAGGCTAATTCTTATCCAATTAGGGTTTGTAACCAATCTTGTGCATCCAGTAGGTGTGTTTGTGTCATTGGATGAACATTTAGGTCATTTTCGTCCTCCCAAGTCTTAACCTTGTCCAATTAGGGTTTTTAACAAATCTTGTGCATCCAATAGGTGTTTTTGTGTCATTGGTGAACATCTAGGTCATTTTCGTCCTCCCTATTATTAATCTTGTCCAATTAGGGTTTTTAACCAATCTTTTGCATCCAATAGGTGTGTTTGTGTCATTGGTTGAACATTTAGTTCATTTTCGTCCTCACTAGGCTTATTCTTGTCCTATTATGGTTTTTAACCAATCTTGTGTATCCAATAGGTGTGTTTGTGTCATTGGAAGATCATTTAGGTCATTTTCGACCTCCCTACACTTCATCTTGTCCAATTAGGGTTTTTAACCAATATTATGCATCCAATAGGTGTGTTTGTGTCATTGGAAGAACATTTAGGTCATTTTCAACCTCCCTACACTTAATCCTGTCCAATTAGGGTTTTTAACCAATATTATGCATCCAATAGGTGTGTTTGTGTCATTGAATTAACATTTAGGTCATTTTCTTCCTTCTTACACTTAATTTTGTCCAATTAGGGTTTTTAACCAATCTTGTGCATCCAATAGGTGTGTTTGTGTCATTGGAGGAACATTTAGGTCATTTTCGTCCTCCCTACCATTATTCTTGTCCAATTAGAGTTTTTAACCAATCTTGTGCATCCAATATGTGTGTTTGTGTCGTTAGAATAACATTTAGGTCTTTTTCGTCCACCCTAGGAAAATTCTTGTACAATTAGCGTTTTTAACCAATCTTGTGCATCCAATAGGTGTGTTTGTGTCATTGGATGAACTTTTAGGTCATTTTAGACCTCCCTAGGCTTATTCTTGTACAATTAGTGTTTCTAACCAATCTTGTGCATCCAATAGTTGTGTTTGTGTCATTGGATGAACATTTAGGTCATCTTCGTTCTCCCTAGGCTTATTGTTGTCCACTTAGCGTTTTCAACCAATCTTGTGGATCCAACAGGTGTGTGTGTGTCATTGGAGGAACAATTTGGTCATTTTCGTCCGCCCTAGGATTAATCTTGTCCAATTAGGGTGTTAAACCAACATTGTACATCGAATAAGTTCGTTTGTGTCATTGGATGAACATTTAGGTCATTTTCGTCCTCCCAAGGCTTATTCTTGTCCAATTAGAGTTTTTAACCAATCTTGTGCATCCAATAGGTGTGTTTGTGTCATTGGATGAACATTTAGGTAATTTTCATCCTCCCAAGTCTTAATCTTGTCCCATTATGGTTTTTAACAAATATTATGCATCCAATAAGTGTGTTTGTGTCATTAAATTAACATTTAGGTCATTTTCGTCCTTCCTACACTTAATCTTGTCTATTTAGGGTTTGTAACCAATCTTGTGCATCCAATAGGTGTGTTTGTGTCATTGGATTAAAATTTAGGTGATTTTCGTCCTCCCTAGGCTAATTCTTATCCAATTAGGGTTTGTAACCAATCTTGTGCATCCAATAGGTGTGTTTGTGTCATTGGATGAACATTTAGGTCATTTTCGTCCTCCCAAG
>JBBPBS010000467.1:246596-291122 GCA_037974835.1 Cicer judaicum
CATTTAGGTCATTTTCGACCTCCCTACACTTAATCTTGTCCAATTAGGGTTTTTAACCAATATTATGCATCCAATAGGTGTGTTTGTGTCATTAAATTAACATTTAGGTCATTTTCGTCCTTCCTACACTTAATCTTGTCCATTTAGGGTTTGTAACCAATCTTGTGCATCCAATAGGTGTGTTTGTGTCATTGGATTAAAATTTAGGTGATTTTCGTCCTCCCTAGGCTAATTCTTATCCAATTAGGGTTTGTAACCAATCTTGTGCATCCAATAGGTGTGTTTGTGTCATTGGATGAACATTTAGCTCATTTACGTCCTCCCAAGTCTTAACCTTGTCCAATTAGGGTTTTTAACAAATCTTGTGCATCCAATAGGTGTTTTTGTGTCATTGGTGAACATTTAGGTCATTTTCGTCCTCCCTATTATTAATCTTGTCTACTTAGGGTTTTTAACCAATCTTTTGCATCCAATAGGTGTGTTTCTGTCATGGGTTGAACATTTAGTTCATTTTCGTCCTCACTAGGCTTATTCTTGTCCTATTATGGTTTTTAACCAATCTTGTGCATCCAATAGGTGTGTTTGTGTCATTGGAAGATCATTTAGGTCATTTTCGACCTACCTACACTTCATGTTGTCCAATTAGGGTTTTTAACCAATATTATGCATCCAATAGGTGTGTTTGTGTCATTGGAAGAACATTTAGGTCATTTTCGACCTCCCTACACTTAATCTTGTCCAATTAGAGTTTTTAACCAATATTATGCATCCAATAGGTGTGTTTGTGTCATTGAATTAACATTTAGGTCATTTTCGTCCTTCCTACACTTAATTTTGTCCAATTAGGGTTTTTAACCAATCTTGTGCATCCAATAGGTGTGTTTGTGTCATTGGAGGAACATTTAGGTCATTTTCGTCCTCCCTACCATTATTCTTGTCCAATTAGAGTTTTTAACCAATGTTGTGCATCCAATATGTGTGTTTGTGTCATTGGAATAACATTTAGGTGTTTTTCGTCCACCCTAGGAAAATTCTTGTACAATTAGGGATTTTAACGAATCTTGTGCATCCAATAGGTGTGTTTGTGTCATTGGATGAACTTTTAGGTCATTTTAGACCTCCCTAGGCTTATTCTTGTACAATTAGTGTTTCTAACCAATCTTGTGCATCCAATAGTTGTGTTTGTGTCATTGGATGAACATTTAGGTCATCTTCGTTCTCCCTAGGCTTATTGTTGTCCACTTAGCGTTTTCAACCAATCTTGTGGATCCAACAGGTGTGTGTGTGTCATTGGAGGAACAATTTGGTCATTTTCGTCCTCCCTAGGATTAATCTTGTCCAATTAGGGTGTTAAACCAACATTGTACATCGAATAAGTTCGTTTGTGTCATTGGATGAACATTTAGGTCATTTTCGTCCTCCCAAGGCTTATTCTTGTCCAATTAGAGTTTTTAACCAATCTTGTGCATCCAATAGGTGTGTTTGTGTCATTGGATGAACATTTAGGTAATTTTCATCCTCCCAAGTCTTAATCTTGTCCCATTATGGTTTTTAACAAATATTATGCATCCAATAAGTGTGTTTGTGTCATTAAATTAACATTTAGGTCATTTTCGTCCTTCCTACACTTAATCTTGTCTATTTAGGGTTTGTAACCCATCTTGTGCATCCAATAGGTGTGTTTGTGTCATTGGATTAAAATTTAGGTGATTTTCGTCCTCCCTAGGCTAATTCTTATCCAATTAGGGTTTGTAACCAATCTTGTGCATCCAATAGGTGTGTTTGTGTCATTGGATGAACATTTAGGTCATTTTCGTCCTCCCAAGTCTTAACCTTGTCCAATTAGGGTTTTTAACAAATCTTGTGCATCCAATAGGTGTTTTTGTGTCATTGGTGAACATCTAGGTCATTTTCGTCCTCCCTATTATTAATCTTGTCCAATTAGGGTTTTTAACCAATCTTTTGCATCCAATAGGTGTGTTTGTGTCATTGGTTGAACATTTAGTTCATTTTCGTCCTCACTAGGCTTATTCTTGTCCTATTATGGTTTTTAACCAATCTTGTGTATCCAATAGGTGTGTTTGTGTCATTGGAAGATCATTTAGGTCATTTTCGACCTCCCTACACTTCATCTTGTCCAATTAGGGTTTTTAACCAATATTATGCATCCAATAGGTGTGTTTGTGTCATTGGAAGAACATTTAGGTCATTTTCAACCTCCCTACACTTAATCTTGTCCAATTAGGGTTTTTAACCAATATTATGCATCCAATAGGTGTGTTTGTGTCATTGAATTAACATTTAGGTCATTTTCTTCCTTCTTACACTTAATTTTGTCCAATTAGGGTTTTTAACCAATCTTGTGCATCCAATAGGTGTGTTTGTGTCATTGGAGGAACATTTAGGTCATTTTCGTCCTCCCTACCATTATTCTTGTCCAATTAGAGTTTTTAACCAATGTTGTGCATCCAATATGTGTGTTTGTGTCGTTAGAATAACATTTAGGTCTTTTTCGTCCACCCTAGGAAAATTCTTGTACAATTAGCGTTTTTAACCAATCTTGTGCATCCAATAGGTGTGTTTGTGTCATTGGATGATCATTTTCGTCCTTCCTACACTTAATCTTGTCCTATTATGGATTTTAACCAATCTTGTGCATCCAATAGGTGTGTTTGTGTCATTGGAAGAACATTTAGGTCATTTTCGACCTCCCTACACCTAATCTTGTCCAATTAGAGTTTTTAACCAATATTATGCATCCAATAGGTGTGTTTGTGTCATTGAATTAACATTTAGGTCATTTTCGTCCTTCCTACACTTAATCTTGTCCATTTAGGGTTTTTAACAAATCTTGTGCATCCAATAGGTGTGTTTGTGTCATTGGATTAAAATTTAGGTGATTTTTGTCCTCCCTAGGCTAATTCTTATCCAATTAGGGTTTGTAACCAATCTTGTGCATCCAATAGGTGTGTTTGTGTCATTGGATGAACATTTAGGTCATTTTCGTCCTCCCAAGCCTTAATCTTGTCCAATTAGGGTTTTTAACCAATATTATGCATCCAATAGGTGTGTTTGTGTCATTGGAAGAACATTTAGGTCATTTTCGACCTCCCTACACTTAATCTTGTCCAATTAGGGTTTTTAACCAATATTATGCATCCAATAGGTGTGTTTGTGTCATTAAATTAACATTTAGGTCATTTTCGTCCTTCCTACACTTAATCTTGTCCATTTAGGGTTTGTAACCAATCTTGTGCATCCAATAGGTGTGTTTGTGTCATTGGATTAAAATTTAGGTGATTTTCGTCCTCCCTAGGCTAATTCTTATCCAATTAGGGTTTGTAACCAATCTTGTGCATCCAATAGGTGTGTTTGTGTCATTGGATGAACATTTAGGTCATTTTCGTCCTCCCAAGTCTTAATCTTGTCCTATTAGGGTTTTTAACCAATATTATGCATCCAATATGTGTGTTTGTGTCATTAGAAGAACATTTAGGTCATTTTCGACCTCCCTACACTAAATCTTGTCCAAGTAGGGTTTTTAACCAATATTATGCATCCAATAGGTGTGTTTGTGTCATTGAATTAACATTTAGGTCATTTTCGTCCTTCCTACACTTATTCTTGTCCACTTAGGGTTTTTAACCAATCTTGTGCATCCAATAGGTGTGTTTGTGTCATTGGATTAAAATTTAGGTGATTTTCGTCCTCCCTAGGCTAATTCTTATCCAATTAGGGTTTGTAACCAATCTTGTGCATCCAATAGGTGTGTTTGTGTCATTGGATGAACATTTAGGTCATTTTCGTCCTCCCAAGTCTTAATCTTGTCCAATTAGGGTTTTTAACAAATCTTGTGCATCCAATAGGTGTTTTTGTGTCATTGGTGAACATTTAGGTCATTTTCGTCCTCCCTATTATTAATCTTGTCCAATTAGGGTTTTTAACCAATCTTTTGCATCCAATAGGTGTGTTTGTGTCATTGGTTGAACATTTAGTTCATTTTCGTCCTCACTAGGCTTATTCTTGTCCTATTATGGGTTTTAACCAATCTTGTGCATCCAATAGGTGTGTTTGTGTCATTGGAAGATCATTTAGGTCATTTTCGACCTCCCTACACTTCATCTTGTCCAATTAGGGTTTTTAGCCAATATTATGCATCCAATAGGTGTGTTTGTGTCATTGGAAGAACATTTAGGTCATTTTCGACCTCCCTACACTTAATCTTGTCCAATTAGGGTTTTTAACCAATATTATGCATCCAATAAGTGTGTTTGTGTCATTAAATTAACATTTAGGTCATTTTCGTCCTTCCTACACTTAATCTTGTCCATTTAGGGTTTGTAACCAATCTTGTGCATCCAATAGGTGTGTTTGTGTCATTGGATTAAAATTTCGGTGATTTTCGTCCTCCCTAGGCTAATTCTTATCCAATTAGGGTTTGTAACCAATCTTGTGCATCCAATAGGTGTGTTTGTGTCATTGGATGAACATTTAGCTCATTTTCGTCCTCCCAAGTCTTAACCTTGTCCAATTAGGGTTTTTAACAAATCTTGTGCATCCAATAGGTGTTTTTGTGTCATTGGTGAACATCTAGGTCATTTTCGTCCTCCCTATTATTAATCTTGTCCAATTAGGGTTTTTAACCAATCTTTTGCATCCAATAGGTGTGTTTGTGTCATTGGTTGAACATTTAGTTCATTTTCGTCCTCACTAGGCTTATTCTTGTCCTATTATGGTTTTTAACCAATCTTGTGTATCCAATAGGTGTGTTTGTGTCATTGGAAGATCATTTAGGTCATTTTCGACCTCCCTACACTTCATCTTGTCCAATTAGGGTTTTTAACCAATATTATGCATCCAATAGGTGTGTTTGTGTCATTGGAAGAACATTTAGGTCATTTTCAACCTCCCTACACTTAATCTTGTCCAATTAGGGTTTTTAACCAATATTATGCATCCAATAGGTGTGTTTGTGTCATTGAATTAACATTTAGGTCATTTTCTTCCTTCTTACACTTAATTTTGTCCAATTAGGGTTTTTAACCAATCTTGTGCATCCAATAGGTGTGTTTGTGTCATTGGAGGAACATTTAGGTCATTTTCGTCCTCCCTACCATTATTCTTGTCTAATTAGAGTTTTTAACCAATCTTGTGCATCCAATATGTGTGTTTGTGTCGTTAGAATAACATTTAGGTCTTTTTCGTCCACCCTAGGAAAATTCTTGTACAATTAGCGTTTTTAACCAATCTTGTGCATCCAATAGGTGTGTTTGTGTCATTGGATGAACTTTTAGGTCATTTTAGACCTCCCTAGGCTTATTCTTGTACAATTAGTGTTTCTAACCAATCTTGTGCATCCAATAGTTGTGTTTGTGTCATTGGATGAACATTTAGGTCATTTTCGTTCTCCCTAGGCTTATTCTTGTCCAATTAGAGTTTTTAACCAATCTTGTGCATCCAATAGGTGTGTTTGTGTCATTGGATGAACATTTAGGTAATTTTCATCCTCCCAGATCTTAATCTTGTCAAATTAGTGTTTTTAACCAATATTATGCATCCAATATGTGTGTTTGTGTCATTAGAAGAACATTTAGGTCATTTTCGACCTCCCTACACTAAATCTTGTCCAAGTAGGGTTTTCAACCAATATTATGCATCCAATAGGTGTGTTTGTGTCATTGAATTAACATTTAGGTCATTTTCGTCCTTCCTACACTTAATCTTGTCCACTTAGGGTTTTTAACCAATCATGTGCATCCAATAGGTGTGTTTGTGTCATTGGATTAAAATTTAGGTGATTTTCGTCCTCCCTAGGCTAATTCTTATCCAATTAGGGTTTGTAACGAATCTTGTGCATCCAATAGGTGTGTTTGTGTCATTGGATGAACATTTAGGTCATTTTCGTCCTCCCAAGTCTTAATCTTGTCCAATTAGGGTTTTTAACCAATATTATGCATCCAATATGTGTGTTTGTGTCATTAGAAGAACATTTAGGTCATTTTCGACCTCCCTACACTAAATCTTGTCCAAGTAGGGTTTTTAACCAATATTATGCATCCAATAGGTGTGTTTGTGTCATTGAATTAACATTTAGGTCATTTTCGTCCTTCCTACACTTAATCTTGTCCACTTAGGGTTTTTAATCAATCTTGTGCATCCAATAGGTGTGTTTGTGTCATTGGATTAAAATTTAGGTGATTTTCGTCCTCCCTAGGCTAATTCTTATCCAATTAGGGTTTGTAACCAATCTTGTGCATCCAATAGGTGTGTTTGTGTCATTGGATGAACATTTAGGTCATTTTCGTTCTCCCTAGGCTTATTCTTGTCCAATTAGTGTTTTCAACCAATCTTGTGGATCCAACAGGTGTGTGTGTGTCATTGGAGGAACAATTTGGTCATTTTCGTCCTCCCTAGGATTAATCTTGTCCAATTAGGGTTTTAAACCAACATTGTGCATCGAATAAGTTCGTTTGTGTCATTGGATGAACATTTAGGTCATTTTCGTTCTCCCAAGGCTTATTCTTGTCCAATTAGAGTTTTTAACCAATCTTGTGCATCCAATATGTGTGTTTGTGTCATTAGAAGAACATTTAGGTCATTTTCGACCTCCCTACACTAAATCTTGTCCAAGTAGGGTTTTTAACCAATATTATGCATCCAATAGGTGTGTTTGTGTCATTGAATTAACATTTAGGTCATTTTCGTCCTTCCTACACGTAATCTTGTCCACTTAGGGTTTTTAACCAATCTTGTGCATCCAATAGGTGTGTTTGTGTCATTGGATGAACTTTTAGGTCATTTTAGACCTCCCTAGGCTTTTTCTTGTACAATTAGTGTTTCTCACCAATCTTGTGCATCCAATAGTTGTGTTTGTGTCATTGGATGAACATTTAGGTCATTTTCGTTCTCCCTAGGCTTATTCTTGTCCAATTAGTGTTTTCAACCAATCTTGTGGATCCAACAGGTGTGTGTGTGTCATTGGAGGAACAATTTGGTCATTTTCGTCCTCCCTAGGATTAATCTTCTCCAATTACGGTTTTAAACCAACATTGTGCATCGAATAAGTTCGTTTGTGTCATTGGATGAATATTTAGGTCATTTTCGTCCTCCCAAGGCTTATTCTTGTCCAATTAGGGCTTTTAACAAATATTATGCATCCAATATGTGTGTCTGTGTCATTAGAAGAACATTTAGGTCATTTTCGACCTCCCTACACTAAATCTTGTCCAAGTAGGGTTTTTAACCAATATTATGCATCCAATAGGTGTGTTTGTGTCATTGAATTAACATTTAGGTCATTTTCGTCCTTCCTACACTTAATCTTGTCCACTTAGGGTTTTTAACCAATCTTGTGCATCCAATAGGTGTGTTTGTGTCATTGGATTAAAATTTAGGTGATTTTCGTCCTCCCTAGGCTAATTCTTATCCAATTAGGGTTTGTAACCAATCTTGTGCATCCAATAGGTGTGTTTGTGTCATTGGATGAACATTTAGGTCATTTTCGTTCTCCCTAGGCTTATTCTTGTCCAATTAGTGTTTTCAACCAATCTTGTGGATCCAACAGGTGTGTGTGTGTCATTGGAGGAACAATTTGGTCATTTTCGTCCTCCCTAGGATTAATCTTGTCCAATTAGGGTTTTAAACCAACATTGTGCATCGAATAAGTTCGTTTGTGTCATTGGATGAACATTTAGGTCATTTTCGTCCTCCCAAGGCTTATTCTTGTCCAATTAGAGTTTTTAACCAATCTTGTGCATCCAATATCTGTGTTTGTGTCATTAGAAGAACATTTAGGTCATTTTCGACCTCCCTACACTAAATCTTGTCCAAGTAGGGTTTTTAACCAATATTATGCATCCAATAGGTGTGTTTGTGTCATTGAATTAACATTTAGGTCATTTTCGTCCTTCCTACACTTAATCTTGTCCACTTAGGGTTTTTAACCAATCTTGTGCATCCAATAGGTGTGTTTGTGTCATTGGATTAAAATTTAGGTGATTTTCGTCCTCCCTAGGCTAATTCTTATCCAATTAGGGTTTTTAACCAATCTTGTGCATCCAATAGGTGTGTTTGTGTCATTGGATGAACATTTAGGTCATTTTCGTTCTCCCTAGGCTTATTCTTGTCCAATTAGTGTTTTCAACCAATCTTGTGGATCCAACAGGTGTGTGTGTGTCATTGGAGGAACAATTTGGTCATTTTCGTCCTCCCTAGGATTAATCTTGTCCAATTAGGGTTTTAAACCAACATTGTGCATCGAATAAGTTTGTTTGTGTCATTGGATGAACATTTAGGTCATTTTCGTCCTCCCAAGGCTTATTCTTGTCCAATTAGGGTTTTTAACCAATCTTGTGCATCCAATATGTGTGTTTGTGTCATTAGAAGAACATTTAGGTCATTTTCGACCTCCCTACACTAAATCTTGTCCAAGTAGGGTTTTTAACCAATATTATGCATCCAATAGGTGTGTTTGTGTCATTGAATTAACATTTAGGTCATTTTCTTCCTTCCTACACTTAATCTTGTCCACTTAGGGTTTTTAACCAATCTTGTGCATCCAATAGGTGTGTTTGTGTCATTGGATTAAAATTTAGGTGATTTTCGTCCTCCCTAGGCTAATTCTTATCCAATTAGGGTTTGTAACCAATCTTGTGCATCCAATAGGTGGGTTTGTGTCATTGGATTAAAATTTAGGTGATTTTCGTCCTCCCTAGGCTAATTCTTATCCAATTAGGGTTTGTAACCAATCTTGTGCATCCAATAGGTGTGTTTGTGTCATTGGATGAACATTTAGGTCATTTTCGTCCTCCCAAGTCTTAATCTTGTCCAATTAGGGTTTTTAACCAATATTATGCATCCAATATGTGTGTTTGTGTCATTAGAAGAACATTTAGGTCATTTTCGACCTCCCTACACTAAATCTTGTCCAAGTAGGGTTTTTAACCAATATTATGCATCCAATAGGTGTGTTTGTGTCATTGAATTAACATTTAGGTCATTTTCGTCCTTCCTACACTTAATCTTGTCCACTTAGGGTTTTTAACCAATCTTGTGCATCCAATAGGTGTGTTTGTGTCATTGGATTAACATTTAGGTGATTTTCGTCCTCCCTAGGCTAATTCTTATCCAATTAGGGTTTGTAACCAATCTTGTGCATCCAATAGGTGTGTTTGTGTCATTGGATGAACATTTAGGTCATTTTCGTTCTCCCTAGGCTTATTCTTGTCCAATTAGTGTTTTCAACCAATCTTGTGGATCCAACAGGTGTGTGTGTGTCATTGGAGGAACAATTTGGTCATTTTCGTCCTCCCTATGATTAATCTTGTCCAATTAGGGTTTTAAACCAACATTGTGCATCGAATAAGTTCGTTTGTGTTATTGGATGAACATTTAGGTCATTTTCGTCCTCCCAAGGCCTATTCTTGTCCAATTAGAGTTTTTAACCAATCTTGTGCATCCAATATGTGTGTTTGTGTCATTAGAAGAACATTTAGGTCATTTTCGACCTCCCTACACTAAATCTTGTCCAAGTAGGGTTTTTAACCAATATTATGCATCCAATAGGTGTGTTTGTGTCATTGAATTAACATTTAGGTCATTTTCGTCCTTCCTACACGTAATCTTGTCCACTTAGGGTTTTTAACCAATCTTGTGCATCCAATAGGTGTGTTTGTGTCATTGGATGAACTTTTAGGTCATTTTAGACCTCCCTAGGCTTTTTCTTGTACAATTAGTGTTTCTCACCAATCTTGTGCATCCAATAGTTGTGTTTGTGTCATTGGATGAACATTTAGGTCATTTTCGTTCTCCCTAGGCTTATTCTTGTCCAATTAGTGTTTTCAACCAATCTTGTGGATCCAACAGGTGTGTGTGTGTCATTGGAGGAACAATTTGGTCATTTTCGTCCTCCCTAGGATTAATCTTCTCCAATTACGGTTTTAAACCAACATTGTGCATCGAATAAGTTCGTTTGTGTCATTGGATGAACATTTAGGTCATTTTCGTCCTCCCAAGGCTTATTCTTGTCCAATTAGGGCTTTTAACAAATATTATGCATCCAATATGTGTGTCTGTGTCATTCGAAGAACATTTAGGTCATTTTCGACCTCCCTACACTAAATCTTGTCCAAGTAGGGTTTTTAACCAATATTATGCATCCAATAGGTGTGTTTGTGTCATTGAATTAACATTTAGGTCATTTTCGTCCTTCCTACACTTAATCTTGTCCACTTAGGGTTTTTAACCAATCTTGTGCATCCAATAGGTGTGTTTGTGTCATTGGATTAAAATTTAGGTGATTTTCGTCCTCCCTAGGCTAATTCTTATCCAATTAGGGTTTGTAACCAATCTTGTGCATCCAATAGGTGTGTTTGTGTCATTGGATGAACATTTAGGTCATTTTCGTTCTCCCTAGGCTTATTCTTGTCCAATTAGTGTTTTCAACCAATCTTGTGGATCCAACAGGTGTGTGTGTGTCATTGGAGGAACAATTTGGTCATTTTCGTCCTCCCTAGGATTAATCTTCTCCAATTACGGTTTTAAACCAACATTGTGCATCGAATAAGTTCGTTTGTGTCATTGGATGAACATTTAGGTCATTTTCGTCCTCCCAAGGCTTATTCTTGTCCAATTAGGGCTTTAAACAAATATTATGCATCCAATATCTGTGTTTGTGTCATTAGAAGAACATTTAGGTCATTTTCGACCTCCTTACACTAAATCTTGTCCAAGTAGGGTTTTTAAGCAATATTATGCATCCAATAGGTGTGTTTGTGTCATTGAATTAACATTTAGGTCATTTTCGTCCTTCCTACACTTAATCTTGTCCACTTAGGGTTTTTAACCAATCTTGTGCATCCAATAGGTGTGTTTGTGTCATTGGATTAAAATTTAGGTGATTTTCGTCCTCCCTAGGCTAATTCTTATCCAATTACGGTTTGTAACCAATCTTGTGCATCCAATAGGTGTGTTTGTGTCATTGGATGAACATTTAGGTCATTTTCGTTCTCCCTAGGCTTATTCTTGTCCAATTAGTGTTTTCAACCAATCTTGTGGATCCAACAGGTGTGTGTGTGTCATTGGAGGAACAATTTGGTCATTTTCGTCCTCCCTAGGATTAATCTTGTCCAATTAGGGTTTTAAACCAACATTGTGCATCGAATAAGTTCGTTTGTGTCATTGGATGAACATTTAGGTCATTTTCGTCCTCCCAAGGCTTATTCTTGTCCAATTAGAGTTTTTAACCAATCTTGTGCATCCAATATGTGTGTTTGTGTCATTAGAAGAACATTTAGTTCATTTTCGACCTCCCTACACTAAATCTTGTCCAAGTAGGGTTTTTAACCAATATTATGCATCCAATAGGTGTGTTTGTGTCATTGAATTAACATTTAGGTCATTTTCGTCCTTCCTACACTTAATCTTGTCCACTTAGGGTTTTTAACCAATCTTGTGCATCCAATAGGTGTGTTTGTGTCATTGGATTAAAATTTAGGTGATTTTCGTCCTCCCTAGGCTAATTCTTATCCAATTAGGGTTTGTAACCAATCTTGTGTATCCAATAGGTGTGTTTGTGTCATTGGATGAACATTTAGGTCATTTTCGTTCTCCCTAGGCTTATTCTTGTCCAATTAGTGTTTTCAACCAATCTTGTGGATCCAACAGGTGTGTGTGTGTCATTGGAGGAACAATTTGGTCATTTTCGTCCTCCCTAGGATTAATCTTGTCCAATTAGGGTTTTAAACCAACATTGTGCATCGAATAAGTTTGTTTGTGTCATTGGATGAACATTTAGGTCATTTTCGTCCTCCCAAGGCTTATTCTTGTCCAATTAGGGTTTTTAACCAATCTTGTGCATCCAATATGTGTGTTTGTGTCATTAGAAGAACATTTAGGTCATTTTCGACCTCCCTACACTAAATCTTGTCCAAGTAGGGTTTTTATCCAATATTATGCATCCAATAGGTGTGTTTGTGTCATTGAATTAACATTTAGGTCATTTTCGTCCTTCCTACACTTAATCTTGTCCACTTAGGGTTTTTAACCAATCTTGTGCATCCAATAGGTGTGTTTGTGTCATTGGATTAAAATTTAGGTGATTTTCGTCCTCCCTAGGCTAATTCTTATCCAATTAGGGTTTGTAACCAATCTTGTGCATCCAATAGGTGTGTTTGTGTCATTGGATGAACATTTAGGTCATTTTCGTTCTCCCTAGGCTTATTCTTGTCCAATTAGTGTTTTCAACCAATCTTGTGTATCCAACAGGTGTGTGTGTGTCATTGGAGGAACAATTTGGTCATTTTCGTCCTCCCTAGGATTAATCTTGTCCAATTAGGGTTTTAAACCAACATTGTGCATCGAATAAGTTCGTTTGTGTCATTGGATGAACATTTAGGTCATTTTCGTCCTCCCAAGGCTTATTCTTGTCCAATTAGAGTTTTTAACCAATCTTGTGCATCCAATATGTGTGTTTGTGTCATTAGAAGAACATTTAGGTCATTTTCGACCTCCCTACACTAAATCTTGTTCAAGTAGGGTTTTTAACCAATATTATGCATCCAATAGGTGTGTTTGTGTCATTGAATTAACATTTAGGTCATTTTCGTCCTTCCTACACTTAATCTTGTCCACTTAGGGTTTTTAACCAATCTTGTGCATCCAATAGGTGTGTTTGTGTCATTGGATTAAAATTTAGGTGATTTTCGTCCTCCCTAGGCTAATTCTTATCCAATTAGGGTTTGTAACCAATCTTGTGTATCCAATAGGTGTGTTTGTGTCATTGGATGAACATTTAGGTCATTTTCGTTCTCCCTAGGCTTATTCTTGTCCAATTAGTGTTTTCAACCAATCTTCTGGATCCAACAGGTGTGTGTGTGTCATTGGAGGAACAATTTGGTCATTTTCGTCCTCCCTAGGATTAATCTTCTCCAATTACGGTTTTAAACCAACATTGTGCATCGAATAAGTTCGTTTGTGTCATTGGATGAACATTTAGGTCATTTTCGTCCTCCCAAGGCTTATTCTTGTCCAATTAGGGTTTTTAACAAATATTATGCATCCAATATGTGTGTTTGTGTCATTAGAAGAACATTTAGGTCATTTTCGACCTCCCTACACTAAATCTTGTCCAAGTAGGGTTTTTAACCAATATTATGCATCCAATAGGTGTGTTTGTGTCATTGAATTAACATTTAGGTCATTTTCGTCCTTCCTACACTTAATCTTGTCCACTTAGGGTTTTTAACCAATCTTGTGCATCCAATAGGTGTGTTTGTGTCATTGGATGAACTTTTAGGTCATTTTAGACCTCCCTAGGCTTATTCTTGTACAATTAGTGTTTCTCACCAATCTTGTGCATCCAATAGTTGTGTTTGTGTCATTGGATGAACATTTAGGTCATTTTCGTTCTCCCTAGGCTTATTCTTGTCCAATTAGTGTTTTCAACCAATCTTCTGGATCCAACAGGTGTGTGTGTGTCATTGGAGGAACAATTTGGTCATTTTCGTCCTCCCTAGGATTAATCTTCTCCAATTACGGTTTTAAACCAACATTGTGCATCAAATAAGTTCGTTTGTGTCATTGGATGAACATTTAGGTCATTTTCGTCCTCCCAAGGCTTATTCTTGTCCAATTAGGGTTTTTAACAAATATTATGCATCCAATATGTGTGTTTGTGTCATTAGAAGAACATTTAGGTCATTTTCGACCTCCCTACACTAAATCTTGTCCAAGTAGGGTTTTTAACCAATATTATGCATCCAATAGGTGTGTTTGTGTCATTGAATTAACATTTAGGTCATTTTCGTCCTTCCTACACTTAATCTTGTCCACTTAGGGTTTTTAACCAATCTTGTGCATCCAATAGGTGTGTTTGTGTCATTGGATTAAAATTTAGGTGATTTTCGTCCTCCCTAGGCTAATTCTTATCCAATTAGGGTTTGTAACCAATCTTGTGCATCCAATAGGTGTGTTTGTGTCATTGGATGAACATTTAGGTCATTTTCGTTCTCCCTAGGCTTATTCTTGTCCAATTAGTGTTTTCAACCAATCTTGTGGATCCAACAGGTGTGTGTGTGTCATTGGAGGAACAATTTGGTCATTTTCGTCCTCCCTATGATTAATCTTGTCCAATTAGGGTTTTAAACCAACATTGTGCATCGAATAAGTTCGTTTGTGTTATTGGATGAACATTTAGGTCATTTTCGTCCTCCCAAGGCCTATTCTTGTCCAATTAGAGTTTTTAACCAATCTTGTGCATCCAATATGTGTGTTTGTGTCATTAGAAGAACATTTAGGTCATTTTCGACCTCCCTACACTAAATCTTGTCCAAGTAGGGTTTTTAACCAATATTATGCATCCAATAGGTGTGTTTGTGTCATTGAATTAACATTTAGGTCATTTTCGTCCTTCCTACACTTAATCTTGTCCACTTAGGGTTTTTAACCAATCTTGTGCATCCAATAGGTGTGTTTGTGTCATTGGATGAACTTTTAGGTCATTTTCGACCTCCCTAGGCTTATTCTTGTACAATTAGTGTTTCTCACCAATCTTGTGCATCCAATAGTTGTGTTTGTGTCATTGGATGAACATTTAGGTCATTTTCGTTCTCCCTAGGCTTATTCTTGTCCAATTAGTGTTTTCAACCAATCTTGTGGATCCAACAGGTGTGTGTGTGTCATTGGAGGAACAATTTGGTCATTTTCGTCCTCCCTAGGATTAATCTTGTCCAATTAGGGTTTTAAACCAACATTGTGCATCGAATAAGTTTGTTTGTGTCATTGGATGAACATTTAGGTCATTTTCGTCCTCCCTAGGCTTATTCTTGTCCAATTAGGGTTTTTAACCAATCTTGTGCATCCAATATGTGTGTTTGTGTCATTAGAAGAACATTTAGGTCATTTTCGACCTCCCTACACTAAATCTTGTCCAAGTAGGGTTTTTAACCAATATTATGCATCCAATAGGTGTGTTTGTGTCATTGAATTAACATTTAGGTCATTTTCTTCCTTCCTACACTTAATCTTGTCCACTTAGGGTTTTTAACCAATCTTGTGCATCCAATAGGTGTGTTTGTGTCATTGGATTAAAATTTAGGTGATTTTCGTCCTCCCTAGGCTAATTCTTGTCCAATTAGGGTTTGTAACCAATCTTGTGCATCCAATAGGTGTGTTTGTGTCATTGGATGAACATTTAGGTCATTTTCGTTCTCCCTAGGCTTATTCTTGTCCAATTAGTGTTTTCAACCAATCTTGTGGATCCAACAGGTGTGTGTGTGTCATTGGAGGAACAATTTGGTCATTTTCGTCCTCCCTAGGATTAATCTTGTCCAATTAGGGTTTTAAACCAACATTGTGCATCGAATAAGTTCGTTTGTGTCATTGGATGAACATTTAGGTCATTTTCGTCCTCCCAAGGCCTATTCTTGTCCAATTAGAGTTTTTAACCAATCTTGTGCATCCAATAGGTGTGTTTGTGTCATTGGATTAAAATTTAGGTGATTTTCGTCCTCCCTAGGCTAATTCTTATCCAATTAGGGTTTGTAACCAATCTTGTGCATCCAATAGGTGTGTTTGTGTCATTGGATGAACATTTAGGTCATTTTCGTTCTCCCTAGGCTTATTCTTGTCCAATTAGTGTTTTCAACCAATCTTGTGGATCCAACAGGTGTGTGTGTGTCATTGGAGGAACAATTTGGTCATTTTCGTCCTCCCTAGGATTAATCTTGTCCAATTAGGGTTTTAAACCAACATTGTGCATCGAATAAGTTCGTTTGTGTCATTGGATGAACATTTAGGTCATTTTCGTCCTCCCAAGGCTTATTCTTGTCCAATTAGAGTTTTTAACCAATCTTGTGCATCCAAATCTGTGTTTGTGTCATTAGAAGAACATTTAGGTCATTTTCGACCTCCCTACACTAAATCTTGTCCAAGTAGGGTTTTTAACCAATATTATGCATCCAATAGGTGTGTTTGTGTCATTGAATTAACATTTAGGTCATTTTCGTCCTTCCTACACTTAATCTTGTCCACTTAGGGTTTTTAACCAATCTTGTGCATCCAATAGGTGTGTTTGTGTCATTGGATTAAAATTTAGGTGATTTTCGTCCTCCCTAGGCTAATTCTTATCCAATTAGGGTTTGTAACCAATCTTGTGCATCCAATAGGTGTGTTTGTGTCATTGGATGAACATTTAGGTCATTTTCGTCCTCCCTAGGCTTATTCTTGTCCAATTAGTGTTTTCAACCAATCTTGTGGATCCAACAGGTGTGTGTGTGTCATTGGAGGAACAATTTGGTCATTTTCGTCCTCCCTAGGATTAATCTTGTCCAATTAGGGTTTTAAACCAACATTGTGCATCGAATAAGTTCGTTTGTGTCATTGGATGAACATTTAGGTCATTTTCGTCCTCCCAAGGCTTATTCTTGTCCAATTAGAGTTTTTAACCAATCTTGTGCATCCAATATGTGTGTTTGTGTCATTAGAAGAACATTTAGGTCATTTTCGACCTCCCTACACTAAATCTTGTTCAAGTAGGGTTTTTAACCAATATTATGCATCCAATAGGTGTGTTTGTGTCATTGAATTAACATTTAGGTCATTTTCGTCCTTCCTACACTTAATCTTGTCCACTTAGGGTTTTTAACCAATCTTGTGCATCCAATAGGTGTGTTTGTGTCATTGGATGAACATTTAGGTCATTTTCGTTCTCCCTAGGCTTATTCTTGTCCAATTAGTGTTTTCAACCAATCTTGTGGATCCAACAGGTGTGTGTGTGTCATTGGAGGAACAATTTGGTCATTTTCGTCCTCCCTAGGATTAATCTTGTCCAATTACAGTTTTAAACCAACATTGTGCATCGAATAAGTTCGTTTGTGTCATTGGATGAACATTTAGGTCATTTTTGTCCTCCCAAGGCTTATTCTTGTCCAATTAGGGTTTTTAACCAATCTTGTGCATCCAATATGTGTGTTTGTGTCATTAGAAGAACATTTAGGTCATTTTCGACCTCCCTACACTAAATCTTGTCCAAGTAGGGTTTTTAACCAATATTATGCATCCAATAGGTGTGTTTGTGTCATTGAATTAACATTTAGGTCATTTTCGTCCTTCCTACACTTAATCTTGTCCACTTAGGGTTTTTAACCAATCTTGTGCATCCAATAGGTGTGTTTGTGTCATTGGATTAAAATTTAGGTGATTTTCGTCCTCCCTAGGCTAATTCTTATCCAATTAGGGTTTGTAACCAATCTTGTGCATCCAATAGGTGTGTTTGTGTCATTGGATGAACATTTAGGTCATTTTCGTTCTCCCTAGGCTTATTCTTGTCCAATTAGTGTTTTCAACCAATCTTGTGGATCCAACAGGTGTGTGTGTGTCATTGGAGGAACAATTTGGTCATTTTCGTCCTCCCTAGGATTAATCTTGTCCAATTAGGGTTTTAAACCAACATTGTGCATCGAATAAGTTCGTTTGTGTTATTGGATGAACATTTAGGTCATTTTCGTCCTCCCAAGGCCTATTCTTGTCCAATTAGAGTTTTTAACCAATCTTGTGCATCCAATATGTGTGTTTGTGTCATTAGAAGAACATTTAGGTCATTTTCGACCTCCCTACACTAAATCTTGTCCAAGTAGGGTTTTTAACCAATATTATGCATCCAATAGGTGTGTTTGTGTCATTGAATTAACATTTAGGTCATTTTCGTCCTTCCTACACTTAATCTTGTCCACTTAGGGTTTTTAACCAATCTTGTGCATCCAATAGGTGTGTTTGTGTCATTGGATTAAAATTTAGGTGATTTTCGTCCTCCCTAGGCTAATTCTTATCCAATAAGGGTTTGTAACCAATCTTGTGCATCCAATAGGTGTGTTTGTGTCATTGGATGAACATTTTGGTCATTTTCGTTCTCCTTAGGCTTATTCTTGTCCAATTAGTGTTTTCAACCAATCTTGTGGATCCAACAGGTGTGTGTGTGTCATTGGAGGAACAATTTGGTCATTTTCATCCTCCCTAGGATTAATCTTGTCCAATTAGGGTTTTAAACCAACATTGTGCATCGAATAAGTTCGTTTGTGTCATTGGATGACCATTTAG
This sequence comes from Cicer judaicum, assembly GCA_037974835.1. Classification (NCBI taxonomy): domain Eukaryota; kingdom Viridiplantae; phylum Streptophyta; class Magnoliopsida; order Fabales; family Fabaceae; genus Cicer; species Cicer judaicum. Next base: position 264,690 of record JBBPBS010000467.1, read on the forward strand.
GTCATTTTCGTCCTCCCAAGGCTTATTCTTGTTCAATTAGAGTTTTTAACCAATCTTGTGCATCCAATATGTGTGTTTGTGTCATTAGAAGAACATTTAGGTCATTTTCGACCTCCCTACACTAAATCTTGTTCAAGTAGGGTTTTTAACCAATATTATGCATCCAATAGGTGTGTTTGTGTCATTGAATTAACATTTAGGTCATTTTCGTCCTTCCTACACTTAATCTTGTCCACTTAGGGTTTTTAACCAATCTTGTGCATCCAATAGGTGTGTTTGTGTCATTGGATTAAAATTTAGGTGATTTTCGTCCTCCCTAGGCTAATTCTTATCCAATTAGGGTTTGTAACCAATCTTGTGCATCCAATAGGTGTGTTTGTGTCATTGGATTAACATTTAGGTCATTTTCGTTCTCCCTAGGCTTATTCTTGTCCAATTAGTGTTTTCAACCAATCTTGTGGATCCAACAGGTGTGTGTGTGTCATTGGAGGAACAATTTGGTCATTTTCGTCCTCCCTAGGATTAATCTTGTCCAATTAGGGTTTTAAACCAACATTGTGCATCGAATAAGTTCGTTTGTGTCATTGGATGAACATTTAGGTCATTTTCGTCCTCCCAAGGCTTATTCTTGTCCAATTAGGGTTTTTAACCAATCTTGTGCATCCAATATGTGTGTTTGTGTCATTAGAAGAACATTTAGGTCATTTTCGACCTCCCTACACTAAATCTTGTCCAAGTAGGGTTTTTAACCAATATTATGCATCCAATAGGTGTGTTTGTGTCATTGAATTAACATTTAGGTCATTTTCTTCCTTCCTACACTTAATCTTGTCCACTTAGGGTTTTTAACCAATCTTGTGCATCCAATAGGTGTGTTTGTGTCATTGGATTAAAATTTAGGTGATTTTCGTCCTCCCTAGGCTAATTCTTATCCAATTAGGGTTTGTAACCAATCTTGTGCATCCAATAGGTGGGTTTGTGTCATTGGATTAAAATTTAGGTGATTTTCGTCCTCCCTAGGCTAATTCTTATCCAATTAGGGTTTGTAACCAATCTTGTGCATCCAATAGGTGTGTTTGTGTCATTGGATGAACATTTAGGTCATTTTCGTCCTCCCAAGTCTTAATCTTGTCCAATTAGGGTTTTTAACCAATATTATGCATCCAATATGTGTGTTTGTGTCATTAGAAGAACATTTAGGTCATTTTCGACCTCCCTACACTAAATCTTGTCCAAGTAGGGTTTTTAACCAATATTATGCATCCAATAGGTGTGTTTGTGTCATTGAATTAACATTTAGGTCATTTTCGTCCTTCCTACACTTAATCTTGTCCACTTAGGGTTTTTAACCAATCTTGTGCATCCAATAGGTGTGTTTGTGTCATTGGATTAACATTTAGGTGATTTTCGTCCTCCCTAGGCTAATTCTTATCCAATTAGGGTTTGTAACCAATCTTGTGCATCCAATAGGTGTGTTTGTGTCATTGGATGAACATTTAGGTCATTTTCGTTCTCCCTAGGCTTATTCTTGTCCAATTAGTGTTTTCAACCAATCTTGTGGATCCAACAGGTGTGTGTGTGTCATTGGAGGAACAATTTGGTCATTTTCGTCCTCCCTAGGATTAATCTTGTCCAATTAGGGTTTTAAACCAACATTGTGCATCGAATAAGTTCGTTTGTGTCATTGGATGAACATTTAGGTCATTTTCGTCCTCCCAAGGCTTATTCTTGTCCAATTAGAGTTTTTAACCAATCTTGTGCATCCAAATCTGTGTTTGTGTCATTAGAAGAACATTTAGGTCATTTTCGACCTCCCTACACTAAATCTTGTCCAAGTAGGGTTTTTAACCAATATTATGCATCCAATAGGTGTGTTTGTGTCATTGAATTAACATTTAGGTCATTTTCGTCCTTCCTACACTTAATCTTGTCCACTTAGGGTTTTTAACCAATCTTGTGCATCCAATAGGTGTGTTTGTGTCATTGGATTAAAATTTAGGTGATTTTCGTCCTCCCTAGGCTAATTCTTATCCAATTAGGGTTTGTAACCAATCTTGTGCATCCAATAGGTGTGTTTGTGTCATTGGATGAACATTTAGGTCATTTTCGTCCTCCCTAGGCTTATTCTTGTCCAATTAGTGTTTTCAACCAATCTTGTGGATCCAACAGGTGTGTGTGTGTCATTGGAGGAACAATTTGGTCATTTTCGTCCTCCCTAGGATTAATCTTGTCCAATTAGGGTTTTAAACCAACATTGTGCATCGAATAAGTTCGTTTGTGTCACTGGATGAACATTTAGGTCATTTTCGTCCTCCCAAGGCTTATTCTTGTCCAATTAGAGTTTTTAACCAATCTTGTGCATCCAATATGTGTGTTTGTGTCATTAGAAGAACATTTAGGTCATTTTCGACCTCCCTACACTAAATCTTGTTCAAGTAGGGTTTTTAACCAATATTATGCATCCAATAGGTGTGTTTGTGTCATTGAATTAACATTTAGGTCATTTTCGTCCTTCCTACACTTAATCTTGTCCACTTAGGGTTTTTAACCAATCTTGTGCATCCAATAGGTGTGTTTCTGTCATTGGATGAACTTTTAGGTCATTTTAGACCTCCCTAGGCTTATTCTTGTACAATTAGTGTTTCTCACCAATCTTGTGCATCCAATAGTTGTGTTTGTGTCATTGGATGAACATTTAGGTCATTTTCGCTCTCCCTAGGCTTATTCTTGTCCAATTAGTGTTTTCAACCAATCTTGTGGATCCAACAGGTGTGTGTGTGTCATTGGAGGAACAATTTGGTCATTTTCGTCCTCCCTAGGATTAATCTTCTCCAATTACGGTTTTAAACCAACATTGTGCATCGAATAAGTTCGTTTGTGTCATTGGATGAACATTTAGGTCATTTTCGTCCTCCCAAGGCTTATTCTTGTCCAATTAGAGTTTTTAACCAATCTTGTGCATCCAATATGTGTGTTTGTGTCATTAGAAGAACATTTAGGTCATTTTCGACCTCCCTACACTAAATCTTGTCCAAGTAGGGTTTTTAACCAATATTATGCATCCAATAGGTGTGTTTGTGTCATTGAATTAACATTTAGGTCATTTTCGTCCTTCCTACACTTAATCTTGTCCACTTAGGGTTTTTAACCAATCTTGTGCATCCAATAGGTGTGTTTGTGTCATTGGATTAACATTTAGGTGATTTTCGTCCTCCCTAGGCTAATTCTTATCCAATTAGGGTTTGTAACCAATCTTGTGCATCCAATAGGTGTGTTTGTGTCATTGGATGAACATTTAGGTCATTTTCGTTCTCCCTAGGCTTATTCTTGTCCAATTAGTGTTTTCAACCAATCTTGTGGATCCAACAGGTGTGTGTGTGTCATTGGAGGAACAATTTGGTCATTTTCGTCCTCCCTAGGATTAATCTTGTCCAATTAGGGTTTTAAACCAACATTGTGCATCGAATAAGTTCGTTTGTGTCATTGGATGAACATTTAGGTCATTTTCGTCCTCCCAAGGCTTATTCTTGTCCAATTAGAGTTTTTAACCAATCTTGTGCATCCAATATGTGTGTTTGTGTCATTAGAAGAACATTTAGGTCATTTTCGACCTCCCTACACTAAATCTTGTTCAAGTAGGGTTTTTAACCAATATTATGCATCCAATAGGTGTGTTTGTGTCATTGAATTAACATTTAGGTCATTTTCGTCCTTCCTACACTTAATCTTGTCCACTTAGGGTTTTTAACCAATCTTGTGCATCCAATAGGTGTGTTTCTGTCATTGGATGAACTTTTAGGTCATTTTAGACCTCCCTAGGCTTATTCTTGTACAATTAGTGTTTCTCACCAATCTTGTGCATCCAATAGTTGTGTTTGTGTCATTGGATGAACATTTAGGTCATTTTCGCTCTCCCTAGGCTTATTCTTGTCCAATTAGTGTTTTCAACCAATCTTGTGGATCCAACAGGTGTGTGTGTGTCATTGGAGGAACAATTTGGTCATTTTCGTCCTCCCTAGGATTAATCTTCTCCAATTACGGTTTTAAACCAACATTGTGCATCGAATAAGTTCGTTTGTGTCATTGGATGAACATTTAGGTCATTTTCGTCCTCCCAAGGCTTATTCTTGTCCAATTAGAGTTTTTAACCAATCTTGTGCATCCAATATGTGTGTTTGTGTCATTAGAAGAACATTTAGGTCATTTTCGACCTCCCTACACTAAATCTTGTCCAAGTAGGGTTTTTAACCAATATTATGCATCCAATAGGTGTGTTTGTGTCATTGAATTAACATTTAGGTCATTTTCGTCCTTCCTACACTTAATCTTGTCCACTTAGGGTTTTTAACCAATCTTGTGCATCCAATAGGTGTGTTTGTGTCATTGGATTAAAATTTAGGTGATTTTCGTCCTCCCTAGGCTAATTCTTATCCAATAAGGGTTTGTAACCAATCTTGTGCATCCAATAGGTGTGTTTGTGTCATTGGATGAACATTTAGGTCATTTTCGTTCTCCCTAGGCTTATTCTTGTCCAATTAGTGTTTTCAACCAATCTTGTGGATCCAACAGGTGTGTGTGTGTCATTGGAGGAACAATTTGGTCATTTTCGTCCTCCCTAGGATTAATCTTCTCCAATTACGGTTTTAAACCAACATTGTGCATCGAATAAGTTCGTTTGTGTCATTGGATGAACATTTAGGTCATTTTCGTCCTCCCAAGGCTTATTCTTGTCCAATTAGAGTTTTTAACCAATCTTGTGCATCCAATATGTGTGTTTGTGTCATTAGAAGAACATTTAGGTCATTTTCGACCTCCCTACACTAAATCTTGTCCAAGTAGGGTTTTTAACCAATATTATGCATCCAATAGGTGTGTTTGTGTCATTGAATTAACATTTAGGTCATTTTCGTCCTTCCTACACTTATTCTTGTCCACTTAGGGTTTTTAACCAATCTTGTGCATCCAATAGGTGTGTTTGTGTCATTGGATGAACTTTTAGGTCATTTTAGACCTCCCTAGGCTTATTCTTGTACAATTAGTGTTTCTCACCAATCTTGTGCATCCAATAGTTGTGTTTGTGTCATTGGATGAACATTTAGGTCATTTTCGTTCTCCCTAGGCTTATTCTTGTCCAATTAGTGTTTTCAACCAATCTTGTGGATCCAACAGGTGTGTGTGTGTCATTGGAGGAACAATTTGGTCATTTTCGTCCTCCCTAGGATTAATCTTGTCCAATTAGGGTTTTAAACCAACATTGTGCATCGAATAAGTTTGTTTGTGTCATTGGATGAACATTTAGGTCATTTTCGTCCTCCCTAGGCTTATTCTTGTCCAATTAGGGTTTTTAACCAATCTTGTGCATCCAATATGTGTGTTTGTGTCATTAGAAGAACATTTAGGTCATTTTCGACCTCCCTACACTAAATCTTGTCCAAGTAGGGTTTTTAACCAATATTATGCATCCAATAGGTGTGTTTGTGTCATTGAATTAACATTTAGGTCATTTTCTTCCTTCCTACACTTAATCTTGTCCACTTAGGGTTTTTAACCAATCTTGTGCATCCAATAGGTGTGTTTGTGTCATTGGATTAAAATTTAGGTGATTTTCGTCCTCCCTAGGCTAATTCTTATCCAATTAGGGTTTGTAACCAATCTTGTGCATCCAATAGGTGGGTTTGTGTCATTGGATTAAAATTTAGGTGATTTTCGTCCTCCCTAGGCTAATTCTTATCCAATTAGGGTTTGTAACCAATCTTGTGCATCCAATAGGTGTGTTTGTGTCATTGGATGAACATTTAGGTCATTTTCGTCCTCCCAAGTCTTAATCTTGTCCAATTAGGGTTTTTAACCAATATTATGCATCCAATATGTGTGTTTGTGTCATTAGAAGAACATTTAGGTCATTTTCGACCTCCCTACACTAAATCTTGTCCAAGTAGGGTTTTTAACCAATATTATGCATCCAATAGGTGTGTTTGTGTCATTGAATTAACATTTAGGTCATTTTCGTCCTTCCTACACTTAATCTTGTCCACTTAGGGTTTTTAACCAATCTTGTGCATCCAATAGGTGTGTTTGTGTCATTGGATGAACTTTTAGGTCATTTTAGACCTCCCTAGGCTTATTCTTGTACAATTAGTGTTTCTCACCAATCTTGTGCATCCAATAGGTGTGTTTGTGTCATTGGATGAACATTTAGGTCATTTTCGTTCTCCCTAGGCTTATTCTTGTCCAATTAGTGTTTTCAACCAATCTTGTGGATCCAACAGGTGTGTGTGTGTCATTGGAGGAACAATTTGGTCATTTTCGTCCTCCCTAGGATTAATCTTCTCCAATTACGGTTTTAAACCAACATTGTGCATCGAATAAGTTCGTTTGTGTCATTGGATGAACATTTAGGTCATTTTCGTCCTCCCAAGGCTTATTCTTGTCCAATTAGGGTTTTTAACAAATATTATGCATCCAATATGTGTGTTTGTGTCATTAGAAGAACATTTAGGTCATTTTCGACCTCCCTACACTAAATCTTGTCCAAGTAGGGTTTTTAACCAATATTATGCATCCAATAGGTGTGTTTGTGTCATTGAATTAACATTTAGGTCATTTTCGTCCTTCCTACACTTAATCTTGTCCAATTAGGGTTTTTAACCAATCTTGTGCATCCAATAGGTGTGTTTGTGTCATTGGATTAAAATTTAGGTGATTTTCGTCCTCCCTAGGCTAATTCTTATCCAATTAGGGTTTGTAACCAATCTTGTGCATCCAATAGGTGTGTTTGTGTCATTGGATGAACATTTAGGTCATTTTCGTTCTCCCTAGGCTTATTCTTGTCCAATTAGTGTTTTCAACCAATCTTGTGGATCCAACAGGTGTGTGTGTGTCATTGGAGGAACAATTTGGTCATTTTCGTCCTCCCTAGGATTAATCTTGTCCAATTAGGGTTTTAAACCAACATTGTGCATCGAATAAGTTCGTTTGTGTCATTGGATGAACATTTAGGTCATTTTCGTCCTCCCAAGGCTTATTCTTGTCCAATTAGAGTTTTTAACCAATCTTGTGCATCCAAATCTGTGTTTGTGTCATTAGAAGAACATTTAGGTCATTTTCGACCTCCCTACACTAAATCTTGTCCAAGTAGGGTTTTTAACCAATATTATGCATCCAATAGGTGTGTTTGTGTCATTGAATTAACATTTAGGTCATTTTCGTCCTTCCTACACTTAATCTTGTCCACTTAGGGTTTTTAACCAATCTTGTGCATCCAATAGGTGTGTTTGTGTCATTGGATTAAAATTTAGGTGATTTTCGTCCTCCCTAGGCTAATTCTTATCCAATTAGGGTTTGTAACCAATCTTGTGCATCCAATAGGTGTGTTTGTGTCATTGGATGAACATTTAGGTCATTTTCGTTCTCCCTAGGCTTATTCTTGTCCAATTAGTGTTTTCAACCAATCTTGTGGATCCAACAGGTGTGTGTGTGTCATTGGAGGAACAATTTGGTCATTTTCGTCCTCCCTAGGATTAATCTTGTCCAATTAGGGTTTTAAACCAACATTGTGCATCGAATAAGTTCGTTTGTATCATTGGATGAACATTTAGGTCATTTTCGTCCTCCCAAGGCTTATTCTTGTCCAATTAGAGTTTTTAACCAATCTTGTGCATCCAATATGTGTGTTTGTGTCATTAGAAGAACATTTAGGTCATTTTCGACCTCCCTACACTAAATCTTGTTCAAGTAGGGTTTTTAACCAATATTATGCATCCAATAGGTGTGTTTGTGTCATTGAATTAACATTTAGGTCATTTTCGTCCTTCCTACACTTAATCTTGTCCACTTAGGGTTTTTAACCAATCTTGTGCATCCAATAGGTGTGTTTGTGTCATTGGATGAACTTTTAGGTCATTTTAGACCTCCCTAGGCTTATTCTTGTACAATTAGTGTTTCTCACCAATCTTGTGCATCCAATAGTTGTGTTTGTGTCATTGGATGAACATTTAGGTCATTTTCGTTCTCCCTAGGCTTATTCTTGTCCAATTAGTGTTTTCAACCAATCTTGTGGATCCAACCGGTGTGTGTGTGTCATTGGAGGAACAATTTGGTCATTTTCGTCCTCCCTAGGATTAATCTTCTCCAATTACGGTTTTAAACCAACATTGTGCATCGAATAAGTTCGTTTGTGTCATTGGATGAACATTTGGGTCATTTTCGTCCTCCCAAGGCTTATTCTTGTCCAATTAGGGTTTTTAACAAATATTATGCATCCAATATGTGTGTTTGTGTCATTAGAAGAACATTTAGGTCATTTTCGACCTCCCTACACTAAATCTTGTCCAAGTAGGGTTTTTAACCAATATTATGCATCCAATAGGTGTGTTTGTGTCATTGAATTAACATTTAGGTCATTTTCGTCCTTCCTACACTTAATCTTGTCCACTTAGGGTTTTTAACCAATCTTGTGCATCCAATAGGTGTGTTTGTGTCATTGGATTAAAATTTAGGTGATTTTCGTCCTCCCTAGGCTAATTCTTATCCAATTAGGGTTTGTAACCAATCTTGTGCATCCAATAGGTGTGTTTGTGTCATTGGATGAACATTTAGGTCATTTTCGTTCTCCCTAGGCTTATTCTTGTCCAATTAGTGTTTTCAACCAATCTTGTGGATCCAACAGGTGTGTGTGTGTCATTGGAGGAACAATTTGGTCATTTTCGTCCTCCCTATGATTAATCTTGTCCAATTAGGGTTTTAAACCAACATTGTGCATCGAATAAGTTCGTTTGTGTTATTGGATGAACATTTAGGTCATTTTCGTCCTCCCAAGGCCTATTCTTGTCCAATTAGAGTTTTTAACCAATCTTGTGCATCCAATATGTGTGTTTGTGTCATTAGAAGAACATTTAGGTCATTTTCGACCTCCCTACACTAAATCTTGTCCAAGTAGGGTTTTTAACCAATATTATGCATCCAATAGGTGTGTTTGTGTCATTGAATTAACATTTAGGTCATTTTCGTCCTTCCTACACTTAATCTTGTCCACTTAGGGTTTTTAACCAATCTTGTGCATCCAATAGGTGTGTTTGTGTCATTGGATTAACATTTAGGTGATTTTCGTCCTCCCTAGGCTAATTCTTATCCAATTAGGGTTTGTAACCAATCTTGTGCATCCAATAGGTGTGTTTGTGTCATTGGATGAACATTTAGGTCATTTTCGTTCTCCCTAGGCTTATTCTTGTCCAATTAGTGTTTTCAACCAATCTTGTGGATCCAACAGGTGTGTGTGTGTCATTGGAGGAACAATTTGGTCATTTTCGTCCTCCCTAGGATTAATCTTGTCCAATTAGGGTTTTAAACCAACATTGTGCATCGAATAAGTTTGTTTGTGTCATTGGATGAACATTTAGGTCATTTTCGTCCTCCCTAGGCTTATTCTTGTCCAATTAGGGTTTTTAACCAATCTTGTGCATCCAATATGTGTGTTTGTGTCATTAGAAGAACATTTAGGTCATTTTCGACCTCCCTACACTAAATCTTGTCCAAGTAGGGTTTTTAACCAATATTATGCATCCAATAGGTGTGTTTGTGTCATTGAATTAACATTTAGGTCATTTTCTTCCTTCCTACACTTAATCTTGTCCACTTAGGGTTTTTAACCAATCTTGTGCATCCAATAGGTGTGTTTGTGTCATTGGATTAAAATTTAGGTGATTTTCGTCCTCCCTAGGCTAATTCTTATCCAATTAGGGTTTGTAACCAATCTTGTGCATCCAATAGGTGTGTTTGTGTCATTGGATGAACATTTAGGTCATTTTCGTCCTCCCAAGTCTTAATCTTGTCCAATTAGGGTTTTTAACCAATATTATGCATCCAATATGTGTGTTTGTGTCATTAGAAGAACATTTAGGTCATTTTCGACCTCCCTACACTAAATCTTGTCCAAGTAGGGTTTTTAACCAATATTATGCATCCAATAGGTGTGTTTGTGTCATTGAATTAACATTTAGGTCATTTTCGTCCTTCCTACACTTAATCTTGTCCACTTAGGGTTTTTAACCAATCTTGTGCATCCAATAGGTGTGTTTGTGTCATTGGATGAACTTTTAGGTCATTTTAGACCTCCCTAGGCTTATTCTTGTACAATTAGTGTTTCTCACCAATCTTGTGCATCCAATAGGTGTGTTTGTGTCATTGGATGAACATTTAGGTCATTTTCGTTCTCCCTAGGCTTATTCTTGTCCAATTAGTGTTTTCAACCAATCTTGTGGATCCAACAGGTGTGTGTGTGTCATTGGAGGAACAATTTGGTCATTTTCGTCCTCCCTAGGATTAATCTTCTCCAATTACGGTTTTAAACCAACATTGTGCATCGAATAAGTTCGTTTGTGTCATTGGATGAACATTTAGGTCATTTTCGTCCTCCCAAGGCTTATTCTTGTCCAATTAGAGTTTTTAACCAATCTTGTGCATCCAATATGTGTGTTTGTGTCATTAGAAGAACATTTAGGTCATTTTCGACCTCCCTACACTAAATCTTGTTCAAGTAGGGTTTTTAACCAATATTATGCATCCAATAGGTGTGTTTGTGTCATTGAATTAACATTTAGGTCATTTTCGTCCTTCCTACACTTAATCTTGTCCACTTAGGGTTTTTAACCAATCTTGTGCATCCAATAGGTGTGTTTGTGTCATTGGATGAACATTTAGGTCATTTTCGTTCTCCCTAGGCTTATTCTTGTCCAATTAGTGTTTTCAACCAATCTTGTGGATCCAACAGGTGTGTGTGTGTCATTGGAGGAACAATTTGGTCATTTTCGTCCTCCCTAGGATTAATCTTGTCCAATTAGGGTTTTAAACCAACATTGTGCATCGAATAAGTTCGTTTGTGTCATTGGATGAACATTTAGGTCATTTTCGTCCTCCCAAGGCCTATTCTTGTCCAATTAGAGTTTTTAACCAATCTTGTGCATCCAATAGGTGTGTTTGTGTCATTGGATTAAAATTTAGGTGATTTTCGTCCTCCCTAGGCTAATTCTTATCCAATTAGGGTTTGTAACCAATCTTGTGCATCCAATAGGTGTGTTTGTGTCATTGGATGAACATTTAGGTCATTTTCGTTCTCCCTAGGCTTATTCTTGTCCAATTAGTGTTTTCAACCAATCTTGTGGATCCAACAGGTGTGTGTGTGTCATTGGAGGAACAATTTGGTCATTTTCGTCCTCCCTAGGATTAATCTTGTCCAATTAGGGTTTTAAACCAACATTGTGCATCGAATAAGTTCGTTTGTGTCATTGGATGAACATTTAGGTCATTTTCGTCCTCCCAAGGCTTATTCTTGTCCAATTAGAGTTTTTAACCAATCTTGTGCATCCAATATGTGTGTTTGTGTCATTAAAAGAACATTTAGGTCATTTTCGACCTCCCTACACTAAATCTTGTCCAAGTAGGGTTTTTAACCAATATTATGCATCCAATAGGTGTGTTTGTGTCATTGAATTAACATTTAGGTTATTTTCGTCCTTCCTACACTTAATCTTGTCCACTTAGGGTTTTTAACCAATCTTGTGCATCCAATAGGTGTGTTTGTGTCATTGGATTAAATTTTAGGTGATTTTCGTCCTCCCTAGGCTAATTCTTATCCAATTAGGGTTTGTAACAAATCTTGTGCATCCAATAGGTGTGTTTGTGTCATTGGATGAACATTTAGGTCATTTTCGTTCTCCCTAGGCTTATTCTTGTCCAATTAGTGTTTTCAACCAATCTTGTGGATCCAACAGGTGTGTGTGTGTCATTGGAGTAACAATTTGGTCATTTTCGTCCTCCCTAGGATTAATCTTGTCCAATTAGGGTTTTAAACCAACATTGTGCATCGAATAAGTTCGTTTGTGTCATTGGATGAACATTTAGGTCCTTTTCGTCCTCCCAAGGCTTATTCTTGTCCAATTAGAGTTTTTAACCAATATTATGCATCCAATATGTTTGTTTGTGTCATTAGAAGAACATTTAGGTCATTTTCGACCTCCCTACACTAAATCTTGTCCAAGTAGGGTTTTTAACCAATATTATGCATCCAATAGGTGTGTTTGTGTCACTGAATTAACATTTAGGTCATTTTCGTCCTTCCTACACTTAATCTTGTCCACTTAGTGTTTTTAACCAATCTTGTGCAACCAATAGGTGTGTTTGTCTCATTGGATAAAAATTTAGGTGATTTTCGTCCTCCCTAGGCTAGTTCTTATCCAATTAGGGTTTGTAAGCAATCTTGTGCATCCAATAGGTGTGTTTGTGTCATTGGATGAACATTTAGGTCATTTTCGTCCTCCCAAGTCTTAATCTTGTCCAATTAGGGTTTTTAACAAATCTTGTGCATCCAATAGGTGTTTTTGTGTCATTGGTGAACATTTAGGTCATTTTTGTCCTCCCTATTATTAATCTTGTCCAATTAGGGTTTTTAACCAATCTTTTGCATCCAATAGGTGTGTTTTGTGTCATTGGTTGAATATTTAGGTCATTTTCGTCCTCACTAGGCTTATTCTTGTCCTAATATGGTTTTTAACCAATCTTGTGCATCCAATAGGTGTGTTTGTGTCATTGGATTAAAATTTAGGTGATTTTCGTCCTCCCTAGGCTAATTCTTATCCAATTAGGGTTTGTAACCAATCTTGTGCATCCAATAGGTGTGTTTGTGTCATTGGATGAACATTTAGGTCATTTTCGTTCTCCCTAGGCTTATTCTTGTCCAATTAGTGTTTTCAACCAATCTTGTGGATCCAACAGGTGTGTGTGTGTCATTGGAGGAACAATTTGGTCATTTTCGTCCTCCCTAGGATTAATCTTGTCCAATTAGGGTTTTAAACCAACATTGTGCATCGAATAAGTTCGTTTGTGTCATTGGATGAACATTTAGGTCATTTTCGTCCTCCCAAGGCTTATTCTTGTCCAATTAGAGTTTTTAACCAATCTTGTGCATCCAAATCTGTGTTTGTGTCATTAGAAGAACATTTAGGTCATTTTCGACCTCCCTACACTAAATCTTGTCCAAGTAGGGTTTTTAACCAATATTATGCATCCAATAGGTGTGTTTGTGTCATTGAATTAACATTTAGGTCATTTTCGTCCTTCCTACACTTAATCTTGTCCACTTAGGGTTTTTAACCAATCTTGTGCATCCAATAGGTGTGTTTGTGTCATTGGATTAAAATTTAGGTGATTTTCGTCCTCCCTAGGCTAATTCTTATCCAATTAGGGTTTGTAACCAATCTTGTGCATCCAATAGGTGTGTTTGTGTCATTGGATGAACATTTAGGTCATTTTCGTTCTCCCTAGGCTTATTCTTGTCCAATTAGTGTTTTCAACCAATCTTGTGGATCCAACAGGTGTGTGTGTGTCATTGGAGGAACAATTTGGTCATTTTCGTCCTCCCTAGGATTAATCTTGTCCAATTAGGGTTTTAAACCAACATTGTGCATCGAATAAGTTCGTTTGTGTCATTGGATGAACATTTAGGTCATTTTCGTCCTCCCAAGGCTTATTCTTGTCCAATTAGAGTTTTTAACCAATCTTGTGCATCCAATATCTGTGTTTGTGTCATTAGAAGAACATTTAGGTCATTTTCGACCTCCCTACACTAAATCTTGTCCAAGTAGGGTTTTTAACCAATATTATGCATCCAATAGGTGTGTTTGTGTCATTGAATTAACATTTAGGTCATTTTCGTCCTTCCTACACTTAATCTTGTCCACTTAGGGTTTTTAACCAATCTTGTGCATCCAATAGGTGTGTTTGTGTCATTGGATTAAAATTTAGGTGATTTTCGTCCTCCCTAGGCTAATTCTTATCCAATTAGGGTTTTTAACCAATCTTGTGCATCCAATAGGTGTGTTTGTGTCATTGGATGAACATTTAGGTCATTTTCGTTCTCCCTAGGCTTATTCTTGTCCAATTAGTGTTTTCAACCAATCTTGTGGATCCAACAGGTGTGTGTGTGTCATTGGAGGAACAATTTGGTCATTTTCGTCCTCCCTAGGATTAATCTTGTCCAATTAGGGTTTTAAACCAACATTGTGCATCGAATAAGTTCGTTTGTGTCATTGGATGAACATTTAGGTCATTTTCGTCCTCCCAAGGCTTATTCTTGTCCAATTAGGGTTTTTAACCAATCTTGTGCATCCAATATGTGTGTTTGTGTCATTAGAAGAACATTTAGGTCATTTTCGACCTCCCTACACTAAATCTTGTCCAAGTAGGGTTTTTAACCAATATTATGCATCCAATAGGTGTGTTTGTGTCATTGAATTAACATTTAGGTCATTTTCTTCCTTCCTACACTTAATCTTGTCCACTTAGGGTTTTTAACCAATCTTGTGCATCCAATAGGTGTGTTTGTGTCATTGGATTAAAATTTAGGTGATTTTCGTCCTCCCTAGGCTAATTCTTATCCAATTAGGGTTTGTAACCAATCTTGTGCATCCAATAGGTGGGTTTGTGTCATTGGATTAAAATTTAGGTGATTTTCGTCCTCCCTAGGCTAATTCTTATCCAATTAGGGTTTGTAACCAATCTTGTGCATCCAATAGGTGTGTTTGTGTCATTGGATGAACATTTAGGTCATTTTCGTCCTCCCAAGTCTTAATCTTGTCCAATTAGGGTTTTTAACCAATATTATGCATCCAATATGTGTGTTTGTGTCATTAGAAGAACATTTAGGTCATTTTCGACCTCCCTACACTAAATCTTGTCCAAGTAGGGTTTTTAACCAATATTATGCATCCAATAGGTGTGTTTGTGTCATTGAATTAACATTTAGGTCATTTTCGTCCTTCCTACACTTAATCTTGTCCACTTAGGGTTTTTAACCAATCTTGTGCATCCAATAGGTGTGTTTGTGTCATTGGATTAAAATTTAGGTCATTTTCGTCCTCCCTAGGCTAATTCTTATCCAATTAGGGTTTGTAACCAATCTTGTGCATCCAATAGGTGTGTTTGTGTCATTGGATGAACATTTAGGTCATTTTCGTTCTCCCTAGGCTTATTCTTGTCCAATTAGTGTTTTCAACCAATCTTGTGGATCCAACAGGTGTGTGTGTGTCATTGGAGGAACAATTTGGTCATTTTCGTCCTCCCTAGGATTAATCTTGTCCAATTAGGGTTTTAAACCAACATTGTGCATCGAATAAGTTCGTTTGTGTCATTGGATGAACATTTAGGTCATTTTCGTCCTCCCAAGGCCTATTCTTGTCCAATTAGAGTTTTTAACCAATCTTGTGCATCCAATATGTGTGTTTGTGTCATTAGAAGAACATTTAGGTCATTTTCGACCTCCCTACACTAAATCTTGTCCAAGTAGGGTTTTTAACCAATATTATGCATCCAATAGGTGTGTTTGTGTCATTGAATTAACATTTAGGTCATTTTCGTCCTTCCTACACTTAATCTTGTCCACTTAGGGTTTTTAACCAATCTTGTGCAACCAATAGGTGTGTTTGTGTCATTGGATAAAAATTTAGGTGATTTTCGTCCTCCCTAGGCTAGTTCTTATCCAATTAGGGTTTGTAAGCAATCTTGTGCATCCAATAGGTGTGTTTGTGTCATTGGATGAACATTTAGGTCATTTTCGTCCTCCCAAGTCTTAATCTTGTCCAATTAGGGTTTTTAACAAATCTTGTGCATCCAATAGGTGTTTTTGTGTCATTGGTGAACATTTAGGTCATTTTTGTCCTCCCTATTATTAATCTTGTCCAATTAGGGTTTTTAACCAATCTTTTGCATCCAATAGGTGTGTTTTGTGTCATTGGTTGAATATTTAGGTCATTTTCGTCCTCACTAGGCTTATTCTTGTCCTAATATGGTTTTTAACCAATCTTGTGCATCCAATAGGTGTGTTTGTGTCATTGGATTAAAATTTAGGTGACTTTCGTCCTCCCTAGGCTAATTCTTATCCAATTAGGGTTTGTAACCAATCTTGTGCATCCAATAGGTGTGTTTGTGTCATTGGATGAACATTTAGGTCATTTTCGTTCTCCCTAGGCTTATTCTTGTCCAATTAGTGTTTTCAACCAATCTTGTGGATCCAACAGGTGTGTGTGTGTCATTGGAGGAACAATTTGGTCATTTTCGTCCTCCCTAGGATTAATCTTGTCCAATTAGGGTTTTAAACCAACATTGTGCATCGAATAAGTTCGTTTGTGTCATTGGATGAACATTTAGGTCATTTTCGTCCTCCCAAGGCCTATTCTTGTCCAATTAGAGTTTTTAACCAATCTTGTGCATCCAATATGTGTGTTTGTGTCGTTAGAAGAACATTTAGGTCATTTTCGACCTCCCTACACTAAATCTTGTCCAAGTAGGGTTTTTAACCAATATTATGCATCCAATAGGTGTGTTTGTGTCATTGAATTAACATTTAGGTCATTTTCGTCCTTCCTACACTTAATCTTGTCCACTTAGGGTTTTTAACCAATCTTGTGCATCCAATAGGTGTGTTTGTGTCATTGGATTAAAATTTAGGTGATTTTCGTCCTCCCTAGGCTAATTCTTATCCAATTAGGGTTTGTAACCAATCTTGTGCATCCAATAGGTGTGTTTGTGTCATTGGATGAACATTAAGTCATTTTCGTTCTCCCTAGGCTTATTCTTGTCCAATTAGTGTTTTCAACCAATCTTGTGGATCCAACAGGTGTGTGTGTGTCATTGGAGGAACAATTTGGTCATTTTCGTCCTCCCTAGGATTAATCTTGTCCAATTAGGGTTTTAAACCAACATTGTGCATCGAATAAGTTCGTTTGTGTCATTGGATGAACATTTAGGTCATTTTCGTCCTCCCAAGGCTTATTCTTGTCCAATTAGAGTTTTTAACCAATCTTGTGCATCCAATATGTGTGTTTGTGTCATTAGAAGAACATTTAGGTCATTTTCGACCTCCCTACACTAAATCTTGTCCAAGTAGGGTTTTTAACCAATATTATGCATCCAATAGGTGTGTTTGTGTCATTGAATTAACATTTAGGTCATTTTCGTCCTTCCTACACTTAATCTTGTCCACTTAGGGTTTTTAACCAATCTTGTGCATCCAATAGGTGTGTTTGTGTCATTGGATGAACTTTTAGGTCATTTTAGACCTCCCTAGGCTTATTCTTGTACAATTAGTGTTTCTCACCAATCTTGTGCATCCAATAGTTGTGTTTGTGTCATTGGATGAACATTTAGGTCATTTTCGTTCTCCCTAGGCTTATTCTTGTCCAATTAGTGTTTTCAACCAATCTTGTGGATCCAACAGGTGTGTGTGTGTCATTGGAGGAACAATTTGGTCATTTTCGCCCTCCCTAGGATTAATCTTCTCCAATTACGGTTTTAAACCAACATTGTGCATCGAATAAGTTCGTTTGTGTCATTGGATGAACATTTAGGTCATTTTCGTCCTCCCAAGGCTTATTCTTGTCCAATTAGGGTTTTTAACAAATATTATGCATCCAATATGTGTGTTTGTGTCATTAGAAGAACATTTAGGTCATTTTCGACCTCCCTACACTAAATCTTGTCCAAGTAGGGTTTTTAACCAATATTATGCATCCAATAGGTGTGTTTGTGTCATTGAATTAACATTTAGGTCATTTTCGTCCTTCCTACACTTAATCTTGTCCACTTAGGGTTTTTAACCAATCTTGTGCATCCAATAGGTGTGTTTGTGTCATTGGATTAAAATTTAGGTGATTTTCGTCCTCCCTAGGCTAATTCTTATCCAATTAGGGTTTGTAACCAATCTTGTGCATCCAATAGGTGTGTTTGTGTCATTGGATGAACATTAAGTCATTTTCGTTCTCCCTAGGCTTATTCTTGTCCAATTAGTGTTTTCAACCAATCTTGTGGATCCAACAGGTGTGTGTGTGTCATTGGAGGAACAATTTGGTCATTTTCGTCCTCCCTAGGATTAATCTTGTCCAATTAGGGTTTTAAACCAACATTGTGCATCGAATAAGTTCGTTTGTGTCATTGGATGAACATTTAGGTCATTTTCGTCCTCCCAAGGCTTATTCTTGTCCAATTAGAGTTTTTAACCAATCTTGTGCATCCAATATGTGTGTTTGTGTCATTAGAAGAACATTTAGGTCATTTTCGACCTCCCTACACTAAATCTTGTCCAAGTAGGGTTTTTAACCAATATTATGCATCCAATAGGTGTGTTTGTGTCATTGAATTAACATTTAGGTCATTTTCGTCCTTCCTACGCTTAATCTTGTCCACTTAGGGTTTTTAACCAATCTTGTGCATCCAATAGGTGTGTTTGTGTCATTGGATTAAAATTTAGGTGATTTTCGTCCTCCCTAGGCTAATTCTTATCCAATTAGGGTTTGTAACCAATCTTGTGCATCCAATAGGTGTGTTTGTGTCATTGGATGAACATTTAGGTCATTTTCGTTCTCCCTAGGCTTATTCTTGTCCAATTAGTGTTTTCAACCAATCTTGTGGATCCAACAGGTGTGTGTGTGTCATTGGAGGAACAATTTGGTCATTTTCGTCCTCCCTAGGATTAATCTTGTCCAATTAGGGTTTTAAACCAACATTGTGCATCGAATAAGTTTGTTTGTGTCATTGGATGAACATTTAGGTCATTTTCGTCCTCCCAAGGCTTATTCTTGTCCAATTAGGGTTTTTAACCAATCTTGTGCATCCAATATGTGTGTTTGTGTCATTAGAAGAACATTTAGGTCATTTTCGACCTCCCTACACTAAATCTTGTCCAAGTAGGGTTTTTAACCAATATTATGCATCCAATAGGTGTGTTTGTGTCATTGAATTAACATTTAGGTCATTTTCGTCCTCCCTACACTTAATCTTGTCCACTTAGGGTTTTTAACCAATCTTGTGCATCCAATAGGTGTGTTTGTGTCATTGGATTAAAATTTAGGTGATTTTCGTCCTCCCTAGGCTAATTCTTATCCAATTAGGGTTTGTAACCAATCTTGTGCATCCAATAGGTGTGTTTGTGTCATTGGATGAACATTTAGGTCATTTTCGTTCTCCCTAGGCTTATTCTTGTCCAATTAGTGTTTTCAACCAATCTTGTGGATCCAACAGGTGTGTGTGTGTCATTGGAGGAACAATTTGGTCATTTTCGTCCTCCCTAGGATTAATCTTGTCCAATTAGGGTTTTAAACCAACATTGTGCATCGAATAAGTTCGTTTGTGTCATTGGATGAACATTTAGGTCATTTTCGTCCTCCCAAGGCTTATTCTTGTCCAATTAGAGTTTTTAACCAATCTTGTGCATCCAATATCTGTGTTTGTGTCATTAGAAGAACATTTAGGTCATTTTCGACCTCCCTACACTAAATCTTGTCCAAGTAGGGTTTTTAACCAATATTATGCATCCAATAGGTGTGTTTGTGTCATTGAATTAACATTTAGGTCATTTTCGTCCTTCCTACACTTAATCTTGTCCACTTAGGGTTTTTAACCAATCTTGTGCATCCAATAGGTGTGTTTGTGTCATTGGATTAAAATTTAGGTGATTTTCGTCCTCCCTAGGCTAATTCTTATCCAATTAGGGTTTGTAACCAATCTTGTGCATCCAATAGGTGTGTTTGTGTCATTGGATGAACATTTAGGTCATTTTCGTCCTCCCAAGGCTTATTCTTGTCCAATTAGGGTTTTTAACAAATATTATGCATCCAATATGTGTGTTTGTGTCATTAGAAGAACATTTAGGTCATTTTCGACCTCCCTACACTAAATCTTGTCCAAGTAGGGTTTTTAACCAATATTATGCATCCAATAGGTGTGTTTGTGTCATTGAATTAACATTTAGGTCATTTTCGTCCTTCCTACACTTAATCTTGTCCACTTAGGGTTTTTAACCAATCTTGTGCATCCAATAGGTGTGTTTGTGTCATTGGATGAACTTTTAGGTCATTTTAGACCTCCCTAGGCTTATTCTTGTACAATTAGTGTTTCTCACCAATCTTGTGCATCCAATAGGTGTGTTTGTGTCATTGGATGAACATTTAGGTCATTTTCGTTCTCCCTAGGCTTATTCTTGTCCAATTAGTGTTTTCAACCAATCTTGTGGATCCAACAGGTGTGTGTGTGTCATTGGAGGAACAATTTGGTCATTTTCGTCCTCCCTAGGATTAATCTTCTCCAATTACGGTTTTAAACCAACATTGTGCATCGAATAAGTTCGTTTGTGTCATTGGATGAACATTTAGGTCATTTTCGTCCTCCCAAGGCTTATTCTTGTCCAATTAGAGTTTTTAACCAATCTTGTGCATCCAATATGTGTGTTTGTGTCATTAGATGAACATTTAGGTCATTTTCGACCTCCCTACACTAAATCTTGTCCAAGTAGGGTTTTTAACCAATATTATGCATCCAATAGGTGTGTTTGTGTCATTGAATTAACATTTAGGTCATTTTCTTCCTTCCTACACTTAATCTTGTCCACTTAGGGTTTTTAACCAATCTTGTGCATCCAATAGGTGTGTTTGTGTCATTGGATTAAAATTTAGGTGATTTTCGTCCTCCCTAGGCTAATTCTTATCCAATTAGGGTTTGTAACCAATCTTGTGCATCCAATAGGTGTGTTTGTGTCATTGGATGAACATTTAGGTCATTTTCGTCCTCCCAAGGCTTATTCTTGTCCAATTAGGGTTTTTAACCAATCTTGTGCATCCAATATGTGTGTTTGTGTCATTAGAAGAACATTTAGGTCATTTTCGACCTCCCTACACTAAATCTTGTCCAAGTAGGGTTTTTAACCAATATTATGCATCCAATAGGTGTGTTTGTGTCATTGAATTAACATTTAGGTCATTTTCGTCCTTCCTACACTTAATCTTGTCCACTTAGGGTTTTTAACCAATCTTGTGCATCCAATAGGTGTGTTTGTGTCATTGGATTAAAATTTAGGTGATTTTCGTCCTCCCTAGGCTAATTCTTATCCAATTAGGGTTTGTAACCAATCTTGTGCATCCAATAGGTGTGTTTGTGTCATTGGTTGAACATTAAGTCATTTTCGTTCTCCCTAGGCTTATTCTTGTCCAATTAGTGTTTTCAACCAATCTTGTGGATCCAACAGGTGTGTGTGTGTCATTGGAGGAACAATTTGGTCATTTTCGTCCTCCCTAGGATTAATCTTGTCCAATTAGGGTTTTAAACCAACATTGTGCATCGAATAAGTTCGTTTGTGTCATTGGATGAACATTTAGGTCATTTTCGTCCTCCCAAGGCTTATTCTTGTCCAATTAGAGTTTTTAACCAATCTTGTGCATCCAATATGTGTGTTTGTGTCATTAGAAGAACATTTAGGTCATTTTCGACCTCCCTACACTAAATCTTGTCCAAGTAGGGTTTTTAACCAATATTATGCATCCAATAGGTGTGTTTGTGTCATTGAATTAACATTTAGGTCATTTTCGTCCTTCCTACACTTAATCTTGTCCACTTAGGGTTTTTAACCAATCTTGTGCATCCAATAGGTGTGTTTGTGTCATTGGATTAACATTTAGGTGATTTTCGTCCTCCCTAGGCTAATTCTTATCCAATTAGGGTTTGTAACCAATCTTGTGCATCCAATAGGTGTGTTTGTGTCATTGGATGAACATTTAGGTCATTTTCGTTCTCCCTAGGCTTATTCTTGTCCAATTAGTGTTTTCAACCAATCTTGTGGATCCAACAGGTGTGTGTGTGTCATTGGAGGAACAATTTGGTCATTTTCGTCCTCCCTAGGATTAATCTTGTCCAATTAGGGTTTTAAACCAACATTGTGCATCGAATAAGTTCGTTTGTGTCACTGGATGAACATTTAGGTCATTTTCGTCCTCCCAAGGCTTATTCTTGTCCAATTAGAGTTTTTAACCAATCTTGTGCATCCAATATGTGTGTTTGTGTCATTAGAAGAACATTTAGGTCATTTTCGACCTCCCTACACTAAATCTTGTTCAAGTAGGGTTTTTAACCAATATTATGCATCCAATAGGTGTGTTTGTGTCATTGAATTAACATTTAGGTCATTTTCGTCCTTCCTACACTTAATCGGTTCCACTTAGGGTTTTTAACCAATCTTGTGCATCCAATAGGTGTGTTTGTGTCATTGGATGAACTTTTAGGTCATTTTAGACCTCCCTAGGCTTATTCTTGTACAATTAGTGTTTCTCACCAATCTTGTGCATCCAATAGTTGTGTTTGTGTCATTGGATGAACATTTAGGTCATTTTCGTTCTCCCTAGGCTTATTCTTGTCCAATTAGTGTTTTCAACCAATCTTGTGGATCCAACAGGTGTGTGTGTGTCATTGGAGGAACAATTTGGTCATTTTCGTCCTCCCTAGGATTAATCTTCTCCAATTACGGTTTTAAACCAACATTGTGCATCGAATAAGTTCGTTTGTGTCATTGGATGAACATTTAGGTCATTTTCGTCCTCCCAAGGCTTATTCTTGTCCAATTAGGGTTTTTAACAAATATTATGCATCCAATATGTGTGTTTGTGTCATTAGAAGAACATTTAGGTCATTTTCGACCTCCCTACACTAAATCTTGTCCAAGTAGGGTTTTTAACCAATATTATGCATCCAATAGGTGTGTTTGTGTCATTGAATTAACATTTAGGTCATTTTCGTCCTCCCTACACTTAATCTTGTCCACTTAGGGTTTTTAACCAATCTTGTGCATCCAATAGGTGTGTTTGTGTCATTGGATTAAAATTTAGGTGATTTTCGTCCTCCCTAGGCTAATTCTTATCCAATTAGGGTTTGTAACCAATCTTGTGCATCCAATAGGTGTGTTTGTGTCATTGGATGAACATTTAGGTCATTTTCGTTCTCCCTAGGCTTATTCTTGTCCAATTAGTGTTTTCAACCAATCTTGTGGATCCAACAGGTGTGTGTGTGTCATTGGAGGAACAATTTGGTCATTTTCGTCCTCCCTAGGATTAATCTTGTCCAATTAGGGTTTTAAACCAACATTGTGCATCGAATAAGTTCGTTTGTGTCATTGGATGAACATTTAGGTCATTTTCGTCCTCCCAAGGCTTATTCTTGTCCAATTAGAGTTTTTAACCAATCTTGTGCATCCAAATCTGTGTTTGTGTCATTAGAAGAACATTTAGGTCATTTTCGACCTCCCTACACTAAATCTTGTCCAAGTAGGGTTTTTAACCAATATTATGCATCCAATAGGTGTGTTTGTGTCATTGAATTAACATTTAGGTCATTTTCGTCCTTCCTACACTTAATCTTGTCCACTTAGGGTTTTTAACCAATCTTGTGCATCCAATAGGTGTGTTTGTGTCATTGGATTAAAATTTAGGTGATTTTCGTCCTCCCTAGGCTAATTCTTATCCAATTAGGGTTTGTAACCAATCTTGTGCATCCAATAGGTGTGTTTGTGTCATTGGATGAACATTTAGGTCATTTTCGTTCTCCCTAGGCTTATTCTTGTCCAATTAGTGTTTTCAACCAATCTTGTGGATCCAACAGGTGTGTGTGTGTCATTGGAGGAACAATTTGGTCATTTTCGTCCTCCCTATGATTAATCTTGTCCAATTAGGGTTTTAAACCAACATTGTGCATCGAATAAGTTCGTTTGTGTTATTGGATGAACATTTAGGTCATTTTCGTCCTCCCAAGGCCTATTCTTGTCCAATTAGAGTTTTTAACCAATCTTGTGCATCCAATATGTGTGTTTGTGTCATTAGAAGAACATTTAGGTCATTTTCGACCTCCCTACACTAAATCTTGTCCAAGTAGGGTTTTTAACCAATATTATGCATCCAATAGGTGTGTTTGTGTCATTGAATTAACATTTAGGTCATTTTCTTCCTTCCTACACTTAATCTTGTCCACTTAGGGTTTTTAACCAATCTTGTGCATCCAATAGGTGTGTTTGTGTCATTGGATTAAAATTTAGGTGATTTTCGTCCTCCCTAGGCTAATTCTTGTCCAATTAGGGTTTGTAACCAATCTTGTGCATCCAATAGGTGTGTTTGTGTCATTGGATGAACATTTAGGTCATTTTCGTTCTCCCTAGGCTTATTCTTGTCCAATTAGTGTTTTCAACCAATCTTGTGGATCCAACAGGTGTGTGTGTGTCATTGGAGGAACAATTTGGTCATTTTCGTCCTCCCTAGGATTAATCTTGTCCAATTAGGGTTTTAAACCAACATTGTGCATCGAATAAGTTCGTTTGTGTCATTGGATGAACATTTAGGTCATTTTCGTCCTCCCTAGGCTTATTCTTGTCCAATTAGAGTTTTTAACCAATCTTGTGCATCCAATATGTGTGTTTGTGTCATTAGAAGAACATTTAGGTCATTTTCGACCTCCCTACACTAAATCTTGTCCAAGTAGGGTTTTTAACCAATATTATGCATCCAATAGGTGTGTTTGTGTCATTGAATTAACATTTAGGTCATTTTCGTCCTTCCTACACTTAATCTTGTCCATTTAGGGTTTTTAACCAATCTTGTGCATCCAATAGGTGTGTTTGTGTCATTGGATTAAAATTTAGGTGATTTTCGTCCTCCCTAGGCTAATTCTTATCCAATTAGGGTTTGTAACCAATCTTGTGCATCCAATAGGTGTGTTTGTGTCATTGGATTAAAATTTAGGTGATTTTCGTCCTCCCTAGGCTAATTCTTATCCAATTAGGGTTTGTAACCAATCTTGTGCATCCAATAGGTGTGTTTGTGTCATTGGAAGAACATTTAGGTCATTTTCGACCTCCCTACACTTAATCTTGTCCAATTAGGGTTTTTAACCAATATTATGCATCCAATAGGTGTGTTTGTGTCATTGAATTAACATTTAGGTCATTTTCGTCCTTCCAACACTTAATTTTGTCCAATTAGGGTTTTTAACCAATCATGTGCATCTAATATGTGTGTTTGTGTCATTAGAATAACATTTAGGTCTTTTTCGTCCAACCTAGGAAAATTCTTGTACAATTAGGGTTTTTAACCAATCTTGTGCATCCAATAGGTGTGTTTGTGTCATTGGATGAACTTTTAGGTCATTTTAGACCTCCCTAGGCTTATTCTTGTACAATTAGTGTTTCTAACCAATCTTGTGCATCCAATAGTTGTGTTTGTGTCACTGGATGAACATTTAGGTCATTTTCGTTCTCCCTAGGCTTATTCTTGTCCAATTAGCGTTTTCAACCAATCTTGTGGATCCAACAGGTGTGTGTGTGTCATTGGAGGAACAATTTGGTCATTTTCGTCCTCCCTAGGATTAATCTTGTCCAATTAGGGTTTTAAACCAACATTGTGCATCGAATAAGTTCGTTTGTGTCATTGGATGAACATTTAGATCATTTTCGTCCTCCCAAGGCTTATTCTTGTCCAATTAGAGTTTTTAACCAATCTTGTGCATCCAATAGGTGTGTTTGTGTCATTGGATGAACATTTAGGTAATTTTCATCCTCCCAAGTCTTAATCTTTTCCAATTAGGAATTTTAACCAATATTATGCATCCAATATGTGTGTTTGTGTCATTAGAAGAACATTTAGGTCATTTTCGACCTCCCTACACTAAATCTTGTCCAAGTAGGGTTTTTAACCAATATTATGCATCCAATAGGTGTGTTTGTGTCATTGAATTAACATTTAGGTCATTTTCGTCCTTCCTACACTTAATCTTGTCCACTTAGGGTTTTTAACCAATCTTGTGCATCCAATAGGTGTGTTTGTGTCATTGGATTAAAATTTAGGTTATTTTCGTCCTCCCTAGGCTAATTCTTATCCAATTAGGGTTTGTAACCAATCTTGTGCATCCAATAGGTGTGTTTGTGTCATTGGATGAACATTTAGGTCATTTTCGTTCTCCCTAGGCTTATTCTTGTCCAATTAGTGTTTTCAACCAATCTTGTGGATCCAACAGGTGTGTGTGTGTCATTGGAGGAACAATTTGGTCATTTTCGTCCTCCCAAGGATTAATCTTCTCCAATTACGGTTTTAAACCAACATTGTGCATCGAATAAGTTCGTTTGTATCATTGGATGAACATTTAGGTCATTTTCGTCCTCCCAAGGCTTATTCTTGTCCAATTAGGGTTTTTAACCAATCTTGTGCATCCAATATGTGTGTTTGTGTCATTAGAAGAACATTTAGGTCATTTTCGACCTCCCTACACTAAATCTTGTCCAAGTAGGGTTTTTAACCAATATTATGCATCCAATAGGTGTGTTTGTGTCATTGAATTAACATTTAGGTCATTTTCGTCCTTCCTACACTTAATCTTGTCCACTTAGGGTTTTTAACCAATCTTGTGCATCCAATAGGTGTGTTTGTGTCATTGGATTAAAATTTAGGTGATTTTCGTCCTCCCTAGGCTAATTCTTATCCAATTAGGGTTTGTAACCAATCTTGTGCATCCAATAGGTGTGTTTGTGTCATTGGATGAACATTTAGGTCATTTTCGTTCTCCCTAGGCTTATTCTTGTCCAATTAG
>JBBPBS010000467.1:291132-404275 GCA_037974835.1 Cicer judaicum
ATTGGATGAACATTTAGGTCATTTTCGTCCTCCCAAGGCCTATTCTTGTCCAATTAGAGTTTTTAACCAATCTTGTGCATCCAATATGTGTGTTTGTGTCATTAGAAGAACATTTAGGTCATTTTCGACCTCCCTACACTAAATCTTGTCCAAGTAGGGTTTTTAACCAATATTATGCATCCAATAGGTGTGTTTGTGTCATTGAATTAACATTTAGGTCATTTTCGTCCTTCCTACACTTAATCTTGTCCACTTAGGGTTTTTAACCAATCTTGTGCATCCAATAGGTGTGTTTGTGTCATTGGATGAACTTTTAGGTCATTTTCGACCTCCCTAGGCTTATTCTTGTACAATTAGTGTTTCTCACCAATCTTGTGCATCCAATAGTTGTGTTTGTGTCATTGGATGAACATTTAGGTCATTTTCGTTCTCCCTAGGCTTATTCTTGTCCAATTAGTGTTTTCAACCAATCTTGTGGATCCAACAGGTGTGTGTGTGTCATTGGAGGAACAATTTGGTCATTTTCGTCCTCCCTAGGATTAATCTTGTCCAATTAGGGTTTTAAACCAACATTGTGCATCGAATAAGTTTGTTTGTGTCATTGGATGAACATTTAGGTCATTTTCGTCCTCCCTAGGCTTATTCTTGTCCAATTAGGGTTTTTAACCAATCTTGTGCATCCAATATGTGTGTTTGTGTCATTAGAAGAACATTTAGGTCATTTTCGACCTCCCTACACTAAATCTTGTCCAAGTAGGGTTTTTAACCAATATTATGCATCCAATAGGTGTGTTTGTGTCATTGAATTAACATTTAGGTCATTTTCTTCCTTCCTACACTTAATCTTGTCCACTTAGGGTTTTTAACCAATCTTGTGCATCCAATAGGTGTGTTTGTGTCATTGGATTAAAATTTAGGTGATTTTCGTCCTCCCTAGGCTAATTCTTGTCCAATTAGGGTTTGTAACCAATCTTGTGCATCCAATAGGTGTGTTTGTGTCATTGGATGAACATTTAGGTCATTTTCGTTCTCCCTAGGCTTATTCTTGTCCAATTAGTGTTTTCAACCAATCTTGTGGATCCAACAGGTGTGTGTGTGTCATTGGAGGAACAATTTGGTCATTTTCGTCCTCCCTAGGATTAATCTTGTCCAATTAGGGTTTTAAACCAACATTGTGCATCGAATAAGTTCGTTTGTGTCATTGGATGAACATTTAGGTCATTTTCGTCCTCCCAAGGCCTATTCTTGTCCAATTAGAGTTTTTAACCAATCTTGTGCATCCAATAGGTGTGTTTGTGTCATTGGATTAAAATTTAGGTGATTTTCGTCCTCCCTAGGCTAATTCTTATCCAATTAGGGTTTGTAACCAATCTTGTGCATCCAATAGGTGTGTTTGTGTCATTGGATGAACATTTAGGTCATTTTCGTTCTCCCTAGGCTTATTCTTGTCCAATTAGTGTTTTCAACCAATCTTGTGGATCCAACAGGTGTGTGTGTGTCATTGGAGGAACAATTTGGTCATTTTCGTCCTCCCTAGGATTAATCTTGTCCAATTAGGGTTTTAAACCAACATTGTGCATCGAATAAGTTCGTTTGTGTCATTGGATGAACATTTAGGTCATTTTCGTCCTCCCAAGGCTTATTCTTGTCCAATTAGAGTTTTTAACCAATCTTGTGCATCCAAATCTGTGTTTGTGTCATTAGAAGAACATTTAGGTCATTTTCGACCTCCCTACACTAAATCTTGTCCAAGTAGGGTTTTTAACCAATATTATGCATCCAATAGGTGTGTTTGTGTCATTGAATTAACATTTAGGTCATTTTCGTCCTTCCTACACTTAATCTTGTCCACTTAGGGTTTTTAACCAATCTTGTGCATCCAATAGGTGTGTTTGTGTCATTGGATTAAAATTTAGGTGATTTTCGTCCTCCCTAGGCTAATTCTTATCCAATTAGGGTTTGTAACCAATCTTGTGCATCCAATAGGTGTGTTTGTGTCATTGGATGAACATTTAGGTCATTTTCGTCCTCCCAAGTCTTAATCTTGTCCAATTAGGGTTTTTAACCAATATTATGCATCCAATATGTGTGTTTGTGTCATTAGAAGAACATTTAGGTCATTTTCGACCTCCCTACACTAAATCTTGTCCAAGTAGGGTTTTTAACCAATATTATGCATCCAATAGGTGTGTTTGTGTCATTGAATTAACATTTAGGTCATTTTCGTCCTTCCTACACTTAATCTTGTCCACTTAGGGTTTTTAACCAATCTTGTGCATCCAATAGGTGTGTTTGTGTCATTGGATGAACTTTTAGGTCATTTTAGACCTCCCTAGGCTTATTCTTGTACAATTAGTGTTTCTCACCAATCTTGTGCATCCAATAGGTGTGTTTGTGTCATTGGATGAACATTTAGGTCATTTTCGTTCTCCCTAGGCTTATTCTTGTCCAATTAGTGTTTTCAACCAATCTTGTGGATCCAACAGGTGTGTGTGTGTCATTGGAGGAACAATTTGGTCATTTTCGTCCTCCCTAGGATTAATCTTCTCCAATTACGGTTTTAAACCAACATTGTGCATCGAATAAGTTCGTTTGTGTCATTGGATGAACATTTAGGTCATTTTCGTCCTCCCAAGGCTTATTCTTGTCCAATTAGAGTTTTTAACCAATCTTGTGCATCCAATAGGTGTGTTTGTGTCATTGGATGAACATTTAGGTAATTTTCATCCTCCCAAGTCTTAATCTTTTCCAATTAGGAATTTTAACCAATATTATGCATCCAATATGTGTGTTTGTGTCATTAGAAGAACATTTAGGTCATTTTCGACCTCCCTACACTAAATCTTGTCCAAGTAGGGTTTTTAACCAATATTATGCATCCAATAGGTGTGTTTGTGTCATTGAATTAACATTTAGGTCATTTTCGTCCTTCCTACACTTAATCTTGTCCACTTAGGGTTTTTAACCAATCTTGTGCATCCAATAGGTGTGTT
Organism: Cicer judaicum; assembly: GCA_037974835.1. Lineage (NCBI taxonomy): Eukaryota > Viridiplantae > Streptophyta > Magnoliopsida > Fabales > Fabaceae > Cicer > Cicer judaicum. The sequence continues at coordinate 294,126 of JBBPBS010000467.1, forward strand.
TGTGTCATTGGATTAAAATTTAGGTTATTTTCGTCCTCCCTAGGCTAATTCTTATCCAATTAGGGTTTGTAACCAATCTTGTGCATCCAATAGGTGTGTTTGTGTCATTGGATGAACATTTAGGTCATTTTCGTTCTCCCTAGGCTTATTCTTGTCCAATTAGTGTTTTCAACCAATCTTGTGGATCCAACAGGTGTGTGTGTGTCATTGGAGTAACAATTTGGTCATTTTCGTCCTCCCAAGGATTAATCTTCTCCAATTACGGTTTTAAACCAACATTGTGCATCGAATAAGTTCGTTTGTGTCATTGGATGAACATTTAGGTCCTTTTCGTCCTCCCAAGGCTTATTCTTGTCCAATTAGAGTTTTTAACCAATATTATGCATCCAATATGTTTGTTTGTGTCATTAGAAGAACATTTAGGTCATTTTCGACCTCCCTACACTAAATCTTGTCCAAGTAGGGTTTTTAACCAATATTATGCATCCAATAGGTGTGTTTGTGTCACTGAATTAACATTTAGGTCATTTTCGTCCTTCCTACACTTAATCTTGTCCACTTAGGGTTTTTAACCAATCTTGTGCAACCAATAGGTGTGTTTGTGTCATTGGATAAAAATTTAGGTGATTTTCGTCCTCCCTAGGCTAGTTCTTATCCAATTAGGGTTTGTAAGCAATCTTGTGCATCCAATAGGTGTGTTTGTGTCATTGGATGAACATTTAGGTCATTTTCGTCCTCCCAAGTCTTAATCTTGTCCCATTAGGGTTTTTAACAAATCTTGTGCATCCAATAGGTGTTTTTGTGTCATTGGTGAACATTTAGGTCATTTTTGTCCTCCCTATTATTAATCTTGTCCAATTAGGGTTTTTAACCAATCTTTTGCATCCAATAGGTGTGTTTTGTGTCATTGGTTGAATATTTAGGTCATTTTCGTCCTCACTAGGCTTATTCTTGTCCTAATATGGTTTTTAACCAATCTTGTGCATCCAATAGGTGTGTTTGTGTCATTGGAAGATCATTTAGGTCATTTTCGACCTCCCTACACTTCATCTTGTCCAATTAGGGTTTTTAACCAATATTATGCATCCAATCGGTGTGTTTGTGTCATTCGAAGAACATTTAGGTCATTTTCGACCTCCCTACACTTAATCTTGTCCAATTAGGGTTTTTAACCAATATTATGCATCCAATAGGTGTGTTTGTGTCATTGAATTAACATTTAGGTCATTTTCGTCCTTCCTACACTTAATTTTTTCCAATCAGGGTTTTTAACCAATCTTGTGCATCCAATAGGTGTGTTTGTGTCATTGGAGGAAGATTTAGGTCATTTTCGTCCTCCCTACCATTATTCTTGTCCAATTAGAGTTTTTAACCAATCTTGTGCATCCAATATGTGTGTTTGTGTCATTAGAATCAATCTTGTGCATCCAATAGGTGTGTTTGTGTCATTGGATGAACCTTTAGGTCATCTTAGACCTCCCTAGGCTTATTCTTGTACAATTAGTGTTTCTAACCAATCTTGTGCATCCAATTGGTGTGTTTGTGTTATTGGATGAACATTTAGGTCATTTTCGTCCTCCCATGTCTTAATCTTGTCCAATTAGGGTTTTTAACAAATCTTGTGCATCCAATAGGTGTTTTTGTGTCATTGGTGAACATTTAGGTCATTTTCGTCCTCCCTATTCATAATCTTGTCCAATTAGGGTTTTTAACCAATCTTTTGCATCCAATAGGTGTGTTTGTGTCATTGGATGAACATTTAGTTTATTTTCGTCCTCCCAAGTCTTAATCTTGTCCAATTAGGGTTTTTAACCAATCTTTTGCAATCAATAGGTGTGTTTGTGTCATTGGATGAACATTTGGGTCATTTTCGTCCTCCCAAGTCTTAATCATGTCAAATTAGGGTTTTTAACCTATCTTGTGCATCCAATAGGTGTTTTGGTGTCGTTGGATGTACATTTAGGTTATTTTCGTCCTCCCTACACTCAATCTTGTCCAATTAGGGTTTTTAACAAATCTTTTGCATCCAATAGGTGTGTTTGTGTCATTGGTTGAACATTTACGTCATTTTCGTCCTCACTAGACCTATTCTTGTCCTATTATGGTTTTTAACCAATCTTGTGCAATTAATAGGTGTGTTTGTGTCATTGGAAGAACATTTATGTCATTTTTGACCTCCCTACACTTAATCTTCTCCAATTAGGGTTTTTAACCAATATTATGCATCCAATAGGTGTGTTTGTGTCATTGGATTAACATTTAAATCATTTTCGTCCTTCCTACCCTTAATCTTGTCCAATTAAAGTTTTTAACCAATCTTGTGCATCCAATAGGTGTGTTTGTGTCATAGGAGGAACATTTAGGTCATTTTCATCCTGCCTACGATTATTCTTGTCCAATTAGGGTTTTTAACCATTCTTGTGCGTCCAATAGGTGTGTTTGTGTCATTGGATGAACATTTAGGTCATTTTCGTCCTCCCAAGTCTTAATCTTGTCCAATTAGGGTTTTTAACAAATCTTGTGCATCCAATAGGTATGTTTGTGTCATTGGATTAAAATTGTGGTCATTTTCGTACTCCATATGCTAATTCTTGTCCAATTAGGGTTTTTAACCAATATTATGCATCGAATAGGTGTGTTTGTGTCATTGGAAGAACATTCAGGTAATTTTCGTCCTCCCTACACTTCATCTTGTCCAATTAGGGTTTTTAACCCATCTTGTGCAGCCAATAGGTGTGTTTGTGTCGTTGGATGAACATTTAGGTCATTTTCGTCGTCCCAAGTCTTAATCTTGTCCAATTAGGGTTTTTAGCCAATCTTTTGCATCCAATAGGCGTGTTTGTGTCATTGGAGGAACATTTTGGTCATTTTCGTCCTTCCAAGTCTTAATCTTGTCGAATTAGAGTTTTTAACCTATCTAGGGCATCCAATAGGTTTTTTTGAGTCATTGGATGAAAATTTATGTCATTTTCGTCCTCCCTTCATTTAATCTTGTCCAACTAGGGTTTTTAACAAATCTTTTACAGTCAATAGGTGTGTTTGTGTTATTGGATGAACATTTAGGTCATTTTCGTCCTCCCAAGTCTTAATCTTGTCGAATTAGGGTTTTTAACCAATCTTTGCATCCAATAGGGGTTTTGGTGTCATTGGATGAACATTTAGGTCATTTTCGTCCTCCCTACACTTAATCGTGTCCATTTAGGGTTTTTAACTAATCTTTTGCATCCAATAGGTGTGTTTATGTCGTTGGATAAACATTTAGGTCATTTTCGAGCTCCCTACACTTAATCTTGTCCAATAGGTGTGTTTGTGTCATTGGATGAAGATTTAGGTCATTTTCGTCCTCCCAAGTCTTAATCTTGTCCAATTAGGGTTTTTAACCAATCTTTTGCATCCAATAGGTGTGTTTGTGTCATTGGATGAACATTTAGGTCATTTTCGTCCTCCCAAGTCTTAATCTTGTCAAATTAAGGTTTTTAACCTATCTTGTGCATCCAATAGGTGTTTTGGTCTAGTTGGATGTACATTTAGGTCATTTTCGCCCTCCCTACACTTAATCTTTTCCAATTAGGGTTTTTAACCAATCTTGTGCATCCAAGAGGTGTGTTTGTGTCATTGGATGAACATATAGGTTATTTTCGTCCTACCAATTCTTAATCTTATCCAATTAGGTCTTTAAACCAATCTTTTACAGTCAATAGGTGTGTTTGTGTCATTGGATGAACATTTAGGTCATTTTCGTCCTCCCAAGTCTTAATCTTGTCGAATTAGGGTTTTTAACCAATCTTGTGCATCCAATAGGGGTTTTTGTGTCATTGGATGAACATTTATGTCATTTTCGTCCTCCCTACACTTAATCGTGTCCATTTAGGGTTTTTAACTAATCTTTTGCATCCAATAGGTGTGTTTTTGTCGTTGGATAAATATTTAGGTCATATTCGAGCTCCCTACACTTAATCTTGTCCAATTAGGGTTTTTAACCAATAGGTGTGTTTGTGTCATTGGATGAAGATTTAGGTCATTCTCGTCCTCCCAAGTCTTAATCTTGTCCAATTAGGGTTTTTAACCAATCTTTTGCATCCAATAGGTGTGTTTGTGTCATTGGATGAACATTTAGGTCATTTTCGTCCTCCCAAGTCTTAATCCTGTCAAATTAGGGTTTTTAACCAATCTTTTGCATCCAATAGGTGTGTTTGTGTCATTGGATGAACATTTAGGTCATTTTCATCCTGCCATGTCTTAATATTGTCGAATTATGGTTTTTAACCTATCTTGTGCATCCAATAGGGGTTTTCATGTCGTTGGACGAACATTTAGGTCATTTTCGTCCTCACCAGGCTTATTCTTGTCCAATTAGGGTTTCTAACAAATCTTGTGCATCCAATAGGTGTGTTTGTGACATTGGATGAATATTTAGATCGTTTTAGTCCTCCCTAGGCTTATTCTTGTTCAATTAGGGTTTTCAACCAATCTTCTGCATCCAATAGGTGTGTGTGTCATTTGAGGAACAATTTGGTCATTTTCGTCCTCCCTAGGCTTAATCACGTCCAATGAGTGTTTTAAACCAACCTTGTGCATGGAATAAGTTCGTTTGTGTCATTGGATGAACATTTAGGTCATTTTCGTCCTTCCTAGGCTTAATATTGTCCAGTTAGGGTTTTTACCCAATCTTGTTCATCGAATAAGTTCGTTTGTGTCATTGGATGAACATTTATAACATTTTCGTCCTCCCTAGGCTATTTCTTGTCCAATTAGGGTTTCTAACAAATCTTGTGTATCCAATAGCTGTGTTTGTGTCATTAGAGGAATAATGAGGTCATTTTCATCCTCCCTAGGATTATTCTTTTCCTATTAGGGTTTTTAACTAGTCTGGTTCGTTCAATAGGTGTCTTTGTGTCATTGGATTAACATTTAGGTCATTTTCGTACTCCCTACACTTAATCTTGTCCAATTGGGGTTTTCAACCAATCTTGTGCATCCAATAGTTGTTTTTGTGTCATTGGACGAACATTTAGCTCATTTTCGACCTCCCTTGGCTTATTCTTCTCCAATTAGGGTTTCTAACCAATCTTGTGCATTGAATAAGTTCGTTTGTGTCATTGGATGAACAATTAGGCCATTTTCGTCCTTCCTAGGCTTAATCTTGTCCAATTAGGGTTTTAAACCAACCTAGTGCATCGAATAAGTTCGTTTGTGTCATTGGATGAACATTTAGGTCATTTTCGTCCTCCCTAGGCTTATTCTTGTCCAATTAGGGTTTCAAACAAATCTTGTGCATCCAATAGGTGTGTTTGTGTCATTGGATGAACAATAAGGTCATTTTCGTCCTCCCTAGGCTTATTCTTGTCCAATTAGGGTTTCTAACAAATCTTGTGCATCCAATAGGTGTGTTTGTATCACTAGATGAACTTTTAGGTCATTTTAGACCTCCCTAGGTTTATTCTTGTACAATTAGGATGTCTAACCAAACTTGTGCATCCAATAGGTGTGTTTCTATCATTGGATGAACATTTAGGTCATTTTGGTCCTCCTTAGGCTTATTCTTGTCGAATTAGGGTTTTCAACCAATCTTGTGAATCCTATAGGTGTGTGTGTGTCATTGGAGGAACAATTAGGTCATTTTCGTCCTCCCTAGGGTTATTCTTGTCCTATTAGGGTTTTTAACCAATCTTGTTCATCCAATAGGTGTCTTTGTTTCATTGGATTAACATTTAGTTCATTTTCGTACTCCCTACACTTAATCTTGTCCAATTAGGGTTTTTAACCAATCTTGTGCATCCAATAGTTGTTTTTGTGACATTGGACGAACATTTAGGTCATTTTCGTCCTCCCTAGGCTTATTCTTGTCCATTTTGGGTTTTCAACCAATCTTGTGCATCCAATAGGTGTGTTTGTGTCATTGGATGAACATATAGGTCATTTTTGTCCTCCCCAGGCTTATTCTTGTCCAATTAGGGTTTCTAACTAATCTTTTCCATCCAATAGGTGTGTTTGTATCATTGGATGAACTTTTAGGTCATTTTCGAGCTCCCTAGGCTTAGTCTTGTCCAATTAGGGTTTTCAACCAATCTTGTGCATCCAATAGATGTGTTTGGGTCATTGGATGAGGATTTAGGTCGTTTTCGTCCTCCCTAGGCTTATTCTGGTCCAATTTGTGTTTTTTACCAATCTTGCGTATCGAATAAGTTCGTTTGTGTCATTTGATGAACATTTAGGTCATTTTCGTCTTCCCAATTCTTAATCTTGTGTATTTAGGGTTTTTAACCAATCTTCTGCATCCAATAGATGTGTTTGTGTCATTGGATGAACATTTAGGTCATTTTCGTGCTTCCAAGTCTTAATCTTGTCTAATTAGGGTTTTTAACGTATCTTGTGCTTCCATTAGGTGTTTTTGTGTCATTGGATGAACATTTAGGTCATTTTCGTCCTCCCTAGGCTTATTCTTGTCCAATTAGGGTTTTAAACCTATCTTGTGCATCCAATAGGTGTGTTTGTGTCATTGGATGAACATTTAGGTCATTTTCGTCCTCCCTAGGCTTATTCTGGTCCAATTTGTGTTTTTTACCAATCTTGCGTATCGAATAAGTTCGTTTGTGTCATTTGATGAACATTTAGGTCATTTTCCTCTTCCCAAGTCTCAATCTTGTCTAATTAGGGTTTTTAACCAATCTTCTGCATCCAATAGATGTGTTTGTGTCATTGGATGAACATTTAGGTCATTTTCGTGCTTCCAAGTCTTAATCTTGTCTAATTAGGGTTTTTAACCTATCTTGTGCTTCCAATGACACAAACACACCTATTGGATGCACAAGATTTGTTAGAAACCCTAATTGGACAAGAATAAGCCTAGGGAGGTCGAAAATGACCTAAAAGTTCATCCAATGACACAAACACACCTATTGGATGCACAAGATTTGTTAGAAACCCTAATTGGACAAGAATAAGCCTAGGGAGGACGAAAATGACCTAATTGTTCATCGAATGACACAAACACACCTATTGGATGCACAAGATTTGTTAGAAACCCTAATTGGACTTGAATAAGCCTAGGGAGAACGAAAATAACCTAATTGTTCCTCCAATGACACTAACACACCTATTGGATGCACTAGATTGGTTAGAAACCCTAATTAGACAAGAATAAGCCTAGGGAGGTCGAAAATGACCTAATTGTTCATCGAATGACACAAACACACCTATTGGATGCACAAGATTTGTTAGAAACCCTAATTGGACATGAATAAGCTTAGGGAGAACGAAAATAACCTAATTGTTACTCCAATGACACTAACACACCTATTGGATGCACTAGATTGGTTAGAAACCCTAATTGGACAAGAATAAGCCTAGGGAGGTCGAAAATGTTCATCCAATGACACAAACACAAGTATTTAATGCACAAGATTGGTTAGAAACTGTAATTGGACAAGAATAAGCCTAGGGTGGTCGAAAATGACCTAAATGTTCATGCAATGATACAAACACGCCTATTAGATGCACAAGATTGGTTAGAAACCCTAATTGGACAAGAATAAGCCTAGGGAGGTCGAAAATGATCTAAATTTTCATCCAATGACACAAACACATGTATTGGATGCACAAGATTGGTTAGAAACCCTAATTGGACAAGAATAAGCCTAGGGAGGTCGAAAAGTACCTAAAAGTTCATCCAGTGACACAAACACAACTATTGGATGCACAAGATTCGTCAGAAACCGTAATTGGACAAGAATAAGCCTAGGGAGGTCAAAAATGACCTAAATGTTCATCCACTGACACAAACACACCTATTGCGTGCACAAGATTTTTTAGAAACCCTAATTGGACATGAATAAGCCTAGGGAGGTCGAAAATGACCTTACAGTTCATCCAATGACACACACACACCTAATGGATGCACAAGATTTGTTAGAAATCCTAATTGGACAAGAATAAGCATAGGGAGGTCGAAAATGACCTAACAGTTCATCCAATGACACAAACACACCTAATGGATGCACAAGATTTGTTAGAAACCCTAATTGGACAAGAATAAGCCTAGGGAGGTCGAAATCGACCAAAATGTTCATCCAATGACACAAACACAAGTATTTGATGCACAAGATTGGTTAGAAACTGTAATTGGACAAGAATAAGTCTAGGGAGGTCGAAAAGTACCTAAAAGTTCATCCAATGACACTAACACACCTATTCGATGCACAATATTTGTTAGAAACCCTAATTGGACAAGAATAAGCCTAGGGAGGTCATCCAATGACACAGATACAAGTATTGGATGCACAAGATTGGTTAGAAACCCTAATTGAACAAGAATAAGCTTAGGGAGGTCGAAAAGTACCTACAAGTTCATCCAATGACACAAGCACAACTATTGGATGCACAAGATTTGTTAGAAACCCTAATTGGACAAGAATAAGCCTAGGGAGGTCGAAAACGACCAAAATGTTCATCCAATGACACAAACACAAGTATTTGATGCACAAGATTGGTTAGAAACTGTAATTGGACAAGAATAAGCCTAGGGAGGTCGAAAAGTACCTAAAAGTTCATGCAATGACACCAACACACCTACTGGATGCACAAGATTTGTTAGAAACCCTAATTGGACAAGAATAAGCCTAGGGAGGTCAAAAATGACCTAAATGTTCATCCAATGACACAAACACACCTATTGGATGCACAAGATTTGTTAGAAACCCTAATTGGACAAGAATAAGCTTAGGGAGGTCGAACATGACCTAAAAGTTCATCCAATGACACAAACACACCTATTGGATGCACAAGATTTATTAGAAACCCGAATTGGACAAGAATAAGCCTAGGGAGGACGAAAATAACCTAATTATTCATCCAATGACACAAACACACCTATTGGATGCACAAGATTTGTTAGAAACCCTAATTGGACAAGAATAAGCCTAGGGAGGTCGAAAACGACCAAAATGTTCATCGAATGACACAACCACAAGTATTTGATGCACAAGGTTGGTTAGAAACTGTAACTGGACAAAAATAAGCCTAGGGAGGTCGAAAAGTACCTAAAAGTTCATCCAATGACACAAACACACCTATTGGATGCACAAGATTTATTAGAAACCCTAATTGGACAAGAATAAGCCTAGGGTGGTCGAAAATGACCTAAATGTTCATCCAATGACACAAACACACCTATTGGATGCACAAGATTTGTTAGAAACCCTAATTGGACAAGAATAAGCCTAGGGCGGTCGAAAATGACCTAAAAGTTCATCCAATGACACAAACACACCTATTGGATGTACAAGATTTATTAGAAACCCTAATTGGACAAGAATAAGCCTAGGGAGGTCGAAAATGACCTAAATGTTCATCCAATGACACAAACACAAGTATTGGATGCACAAGATTGGTTAGAAACCCTAATTGGACAAGAATAAGCCTAGGGAGGACGAAAATGACCTAAAAGTTCGTCCAATGACACAAACACACCTATTGCATGGACAAGATTTGTTAGAAACCCTAATTGGAAATGAATAAGCCTAGGGAGAACGAAAATAACCTAATTGTTCATCCAATGACACTAACACACCTATTGGATGCACAAGATTGGTTAGAAACCCTAATTGGACAAGAATAAGCCTAGGGAGGTCGGAAATGATCTAAATGTTCATCCAATGACACAAACACATGTATTGGATGCACAAGATTGGTTAGAAACCCTAATTGGGCAAGAATAAGCCTAGGGAGGTAGAAAAGTACCTAAAAGTTCATCCAGTGACACAAACACAACTATTGGATGCACAAGATTCGTCAGAAACCGTAATTGGACAAGAATAAGCCTAGGGAGGTCAAAAATGACCTAAATGTTCATCCATTGACACAAACACACTTATTGGATGCACAAGATTTGTTAGAAACCCTAATTGGACAAGAATAAGCCTAGGGAGGTCGAAAATGACCTAAAAGTTCATCCAATGACACAAACACACTTATTGGATGCACAAGATTTGTTAGAAACCCTAATTGGACAAGAATAAGCCTAGGGAGGTCGAAAATGACCTAAATTGTTGATCCAATGACACAAACACAAGTATTGGATGCACAAGATTGGTTAGAAACCCTAATTGGACAAGAATAAGCCTAGGGAGGTCGAAAATGACCTAAAAGTTCATCCACTGACACAAACACACCTATTGCGTGCACAAGATTTTTTAGAAACCCTAATTGGACATGAATAAGCCTAGGGAGGTCGAAAATGACCTAACAGTTCATCCAATGACACAAACACACCTAATGGATGCACAAGATTTGTTAGAAACCCTAATTGGACAAGAATAAGCCTAGGGAGGTCGAAAATGACCTAACAGTTCATCCGATGACACAAACAAACCTAATGGATGCACAAGATTTGTTAGAAACCCTAATTGGACAAGAATAAGCCTAGGGAGATCGAAATCGACCAAAATGTTCATCCAATGACACAAACACAAGTATTTGATGCACAAGATTGGTTAGAAACTGTAATTGGACAAGAATAAGCCTAGGGAGGTCGAAAAGAACCTAAAAGTTCATCCAATGACACTAACACACCTATTGGATGCACAAGATTTGTTAGAAACCCTAATTGGACAAGAATAAGCCTAGGGAGGTCATCCAATGACACAGACACAAGTATTGGATGCACAAGTTTGGTTAGAAACCCTAATTGAACAAGAATAAGCCTAGGGAGGTCGAAAAGTACCTAAAAGTTCATCCAATGACACAAACACAACTATTGGATGCACAAGATTTGTTAGAAACCCTAATTGGACAAGAATAAGCCTAGGGAGGTCGAAAACGACCAAAATGTTCATCCAATGACACAAACACAAGTATTTGATGCACAAGATTGGTTAGAAACTGTAATTGGACAAGAATAAGTCTAGGGAGGTCGAAAAGTACCTAAAAGTTCATCCAATGACACTAACACACCTATTCGATGCACAATATTTGTTAGAAACCCTAATTGGACAAGAATAAGCCTAGGGAGGTCATCCAATGACACAGACACAAGTATTGGATGCACAAGATTGGTTAGAAACCCTAATTGAACAAGAATAAGCCTAGGGAGGTCGAAAAGTACCTACAAGTTCATCCAATGACACAAGCACAACTATTGGATGCACAAGATTTGTTAGAAACCCTAATTGGACAAGAATAAGCCTAGGGAGGTCGAAAACGACCAAAATGTTCATCAAATGACACAAACACAAGTATTTGATGCACAAGATTGGTTAGAAACTGTAATTGGACAAGAATAAGCCTAGGGAGGTCGAAAAGTACCTAAAAGTTCATGCAATGACACCAACACACCTACTGGATGCACAAGATTTGTTAGAAACCCTAATTGGACAAGAGTAAGCCTAGGGAGGTCAAAAATGACCTAAATGTTCATCCAATGACACAAACACACCTATTGGATGCACAAGATTTGTTAGAAACCCTAATTGGACAAGAATAAGCTTAGGGAGGTCGAACATGACCTAAAAGTTCATCCAATGACACAAACACACCTATTGGATGCACAAGATTTATTAGAAACCCGAATTGGACAAGAATAAGCCTAGGGAGGATGAAAATAACCTAATTATTCATCCAATGACACAAACACACCTATTGGATGCACAAGATTTGTTAGAAACCCTAATTGGACAAGAATAAGCCTAGGGAGGTCGAAAACGACCAAAATGTTCATCGAATGACACAACCACAAGTATTTGATGCACAAGGTTGGTTAGAAACTGTAATTGGACAAAAATAGGCCTAGGGAGGTCGAAAAGTACCTAAAAGTTCATCCAATGACACAAACACACCTATTGGATGCACAAGATTTATTAGAAACCCTAATTGGACAAGAATAAGCCTAGGGTGGTCGAAAATGACCTAAATGTTCATCCAATGACACAAACACACCTATTGGATGCACAAGATTTGTTAGAAACCCTAATTGGACAAGAATAAGCCTAGGGCGGTCGAAAATGACCTAAAAGTTCATCCAATGACACAAACACACCTATTGGATGTACAAGATTTATTAGAAACCCTAATTGGACAAGAATAAGCCTAGGGAGGTCGAAAATGACCTAAATGTTCATCCAATGACACAAACACAAGTATTGGATGCACAAGATTGGTTAGAAACCCTAATTGGACAAGAATAAGCCTAGGGAGGTCGAAAATGACCTAAAAGTTCGTCCAATGACACAAACACACCTATTGCATGGACAAGATTTGTTAGAAACCCTAATTGGAAATGAATAAGTCTAGGGAGAACGAAAATAACCTAATTGTTCATCCAATGACACTAACACACCTATTGGATGCACAAGATTGGTTAGAAACCCTAATTGGACAAGAATAAGCCTAGGGAGGTCGGAAATGATCTAAATGTTCATCCAATGACACAAACACATGTATTGGATGCACAAGATTGGTTAGAAACCCTAATTGGGCAAGAATAAGCCTAGGGAGGTAGAAAAGTACCTAAAAGTTCATCCAGTGACACAAACACAACTATTGGATGCACAAGATTCGCCAGAAACCGTAATTGGACAAGAATAAGCCTAGGGAGGTCAAAAATGACCTAAATGTTCATCCATTGACACAAACACACTTATTGGATGCACAAGATTTGTTAGAAACCCTAATTGGACAAGAATAAGCCTAGGGAGGTCGAAAATGACCTAAAAGTTTATCCAATGACACAAACACACTTATTGGATGCACAAGATTTGTTAGAAACCCTAATTGGACAAGAATAAGCCTAGGGAGGTCGAAAATGACCTAAATTGTTGATCCAATGACACAAACACAAGTATTGGATGCACAAGATTGGTTAGAAACCCTAATTGGACAAGAATAAGCCTAGGGAGGTCGAAAATGACCTAAAAGTTCATCCACTGACACAAACACACCTATTGCGTGCACAAGATTTTTTAGAAACCCTAATTGGACATGAATAAGCCTAGGGAGGTCGAAAATGACCTAACAGTTCATCCAATGACACAAACACACCTAATGGATGCACAAGATTTGTTAGAAATCCTAATTGGACAAGAATAAGCATAGGGAGGTCGAAAATGACCTAACAGTTCATCCAATGACACAAACACACCTAATGGATGCACAAGATTTGTTAGAAACCCTAATTGGACAAGAATAAGCCCAGGGAGGTCGAAATCGACCAAAATGTTCATCCAATGACACAAACACAAGTATTTGATGCACAAGATTGGTTAGAAACTGTAATTGGACAAGAATAAGTCTAGGGAGGTCGAAAAGTACCTAAAAGTTCATCCAATGACACTAACACACCTATTCGATGCACAATATTTGTTAGAAACCCTAATTGGACAAGAATAAGCCTAGGGAGGTCATCCAATGACACAGATACAAGTATTGGATGCACAAGATTGGTTAGAAACCCTAATTGAACAAGAATAAGCCTAGGGAGGTCGAAAAGTACCTACAAGTTCATCCAATGACACAAGCACAACTATTGGATGCACAAGATTTGTTAGAAACCCTAATTGGACAAGAATAAGCCTAGGGAGGTCGAAAACGACCAAAATGTTCATCCAATGACACAAACACAAGTATTTGATGCACAAGATTGGTTAGAAACTGTAATTGGACAAGAATAAGCCTAGGGAGGTCGAAAAGTACCTAAAAGTTCATGCAATGACACCAACACACCTACTGGATGCACAAGATTTGTTAGAAACCCTAATTGGACAAGAATAAGCCTAGGGAGGTCAAAAATGACCTAAAAGTTCATCCAATGACACAAACACACCTATTGGATGCACAAGATTTATTAGAAACCCGAATTGGACAAGAATAAGCCTAGGGAGGATGAAAATAACCTAATTATTCATCCAATGACACAAACACACCTATTGGATGCACAAGATTTGTTAGAAACCCTAATTGGACAAGAATAAGCCTAGGGAGGTCGAAAACGACCAAAATGTTCATCGAATGACACAACCACAAGTATTTGATGCACAAGGTTGGTTAGAAACTGTAACTGGACAAAAATAAGCCTAGGGAGGTCGAAAAGTACCTAAAAGTTCATCCAATGACACAAACACACCTATTGGATGCACAAGATTTATTAGAAACCCTAATTGGACAAGAATAAGCCTAGGGTGGTCGAAAATGACCTAAATGTTCATCCAATGACACAAACACACCTATTGGATGCACAAGATTTGTTAGAAACCCTAATTGGACAAGAATAAGCCTAGGGCGGTCGAAAATGACCTAAAAGTTCATCCAATGACACAAACACACCTATTGGATGCACAAGATTGGGTAGAAACCCTAATTGGACAACAATAAGCCTAGGGAGGTCGAAAATGACCTAAATGTTCATCCGATGACACAAACACAACTATTGGATGCACAAGATTCGTCAGAAACTGTAATTGAACAAGAATAAGCCTAGGGAGGTCAAAATTGACTTAATTGTTCATCCAATGACACAAACACACTTATTGGATGCACAAGATTTGTTAGAAACCCTAATTGGACAAGAATAAGCCTAAGGAGGTCGAAAATGACCTAAAAGTTCATCCATTGACACAAACACACCTATTGGATGCACAAGATTTGTTAGAAACCCTAATTGGACAAGAATAAGCCTAGGGAGGTCGAAAATGACCTAAAAGTTCATCCAATGACACAAACACACCTATTGGATGCACAAGATTTGTTAGAAACCCTAATTGGACAAGAATAAGCCTGGGGAGGAGGAAAATGACCTAATTGTTCATCCAATGACACAAACGCACCTATTGGATGCACAAGATTGGTTAGAAACCCTAATTGGACAAGAATAAGCCTAGGGAGGTCGAAAATGACCTAAAAGTTCATCCAATAACACAAACACACCTATTTGATGTACAAGATTGGTTAGAAACCCTAATTGGACAAGAATCAGCCTAGGGAGGACAAAAATGACCTAATTGTTCATCCAATGACACAAACACACAAATTGGATGCACAAGATTTGTTAGAAACCCTAATTGGACAAGAATAAGCCTAGGGAGGACGACAATAACCTAATTGTTCATCCAATGACACAAACACACCTATCTGATGCACAAGATTGGTTAGAAACCCTAATTGGACAAGAATAAGCCTAGGGAGGTCGAAAATGACCTAAAAGTTCATCCAATGACACAAACACACCTATTGGATGCACAAGATTTGTTAGAAACCCTAATTGGACAAGAATAAGCCTAGGGAGGAGAAAAATGACCTAATTGTTCATCCAATGACACAAACGCATCTATTGGATGCCCAAGATTGGTTAGAAACTCTAATTGGACAAGAATAAGCCTAGGGAGGTCAACAATGACCTAAAAGTTCATCCAATGACACAAACACACCTATTGGATGCACAAGATTTGTTAGAAACCCTAATTGGACAAGAATAAGCCTAGGGAGGTCGAAAATGACCTAAAAGTTCATCCAATGACACAAACACACCTAATGGATGCACAAGATTTATTAGAAACCCTAATTGGACAAGAATAAGCCTAGGGAGGTCGAAAATGACCTAAATGTTCATCCAATGACACAAACACAAGTATTGGATGCACAAGATTGGTTAGAAACCCTAATTGGACAAGAATAAGCCTAGGGAGGTCGAAAATGACCTAAAAGTTCGTCCAATGACACAAACACACCTATTGCATGGACAAGATTTGTTAGAAACCCTAATTGGAAATGAATAAGCCTAGGGAGAACGAAAATAACCTAATTGTTCATCCAATGACACTAACACACCTATTGGATGCACAAGATTGGTTAGAAACCCTAATTGGACAAGAATAAGCCTAGGGAGGTCGGAAATGATCTAAATGTTCATCCAATGACACAAACACATGTATTGGATGCACAAGATTGGTTAGAAACCCTAATTGGGCAAGAATAAGCCTAGGGAGGTAGAAAAGTACCTAAAAGTTCATCCAGTGACACAAACACAACTATTGGATGCACAAGATTCGTCAGAAACCGTAATTGGACAAGAATAAGCCTAGGGAGGTCAAAAATGACCTAAATGTTCATCCATTGACACAAACACACTTATTGGATGCACAAGATTTGTTAGAAACCCTAATTGGACAAGAATAAGCCTAGGGAGGTCGAAAATGACCTAAAAGTTCATCCAATGACACAAACACACTTATTGGATGCACAAGATTTGTTAGAAACCCTAATTGGACAAGAATAAGCCTAGGGAGGTCGAAAATGACCTAAATTGTTGATCCAATGACACAAACACAAGTATTGGATGCACAAGATTGGTTAGAAACCCTAATTGGACAAGAATAAGCCTAGGGAGGTCGAAAATGACCTAAAAGTTCATCCACTGACACAAACACACCTATTGCGTGCACAAGATTTTTTAGAAACCCTAATTGGACATGAATAAGCCTAGGGAGGTCGAAAATGACCTAACAGTTCATCCAATGACACAAACACACCTAATGGATGCACAAGATTTGTTAGAAATCCTAATTGGACAAGAATAAGCATAGGGAGGTCGAAAATGACCTAACAGTTCATCCAATGACACAAACACACCTAATGGATGCACAAGATTTGTTAGAAACCCTAATTGGACAAGAATAAGCCTAGGGAGGTCGAAATCGACCAAAATGTTCATCCAATGACACAAACACAAGTATTTGATGCACAAGATTGGTTAGAAACTGTAATTGGACAAGAATAAGTCTAGGGAGGTCGAAAAGTACCTAAAAGTTCATCCAATGACACTAACACACCTATTCGATGCACAATATTTGTTAGAAACCCTAATTGGACAAGAATAAGCCTAGGGAGGTCATCCAATGACACAGACACAAGTATTGGATGCACAAGATTGGTTAGAAACCCTAATTGAACAAGAATAAGCCTAGGGAGGTCGAAAAGTACCTACAAGTTCATCCAATGACACAAGCACAACTATTGGATGCACAAGATTTGTTAGAAACCCTAATTGGACAAGAATAAGCCTAGGGAGGTCGAAAACGACCAAAATGTTCATCAAATGACACAAACACAAGTATTTGATGCACAAGATTGGTTAGAAACTGTAATTGGACAAGAATAAGCCTAGGGAGGTCGAAAAGTACCTAAAAGTTCATGCAATGACACCAACACACCTACTGGATGCACAAGATTTGTTAGAAACCCTAATTGGACAAGAGTAAGCCTAGGGAGGTCAAAAATGACCTAAATGTTCATCCAATGACACAAACACACCTATTGGATGCACAAGATTTGTTAGAAACCCTAATTGGACAAGAATAAGCTTAGGGAGGTCGAACATGACCTAAAAGTTCATCCAATGACACAAACACACCTATTGGATGCACAAGATTTATTAGAAACCCGAATTGGACAAGAATAAGCCTAGGGAGGATGAAAATAACCTAATTATTCATCCAATGACACAAACACACCTATTGGATGCACAAGATTTGTTAGAAACCCTAATTGGACAAGAATAAGCCTAGGGAGGTCGAAAATGATCTAAATTTTCATCCAATGACACAAACACATGTATTGGATGCACAAGATTGGTTAGAAACCCTAATTGGACAAGAATAAGCCTAGGGAGGTCGAAAAGTACCTAAAAGTTCATCCAGTGACACAAACACAACTATTGGATGCACAAGATTCGTCAGAAACCGTAATTGGACAAGAATAAGCCTAGGGAGGTCAAAAATGACCTAAATGTTCATCCACTGACACAAACACACCTATTGCGTGCACAAGATTTTTTAGAAACCCTAATTGGACATGAATAAGCCTAGGGAGGTCGAAAATGACCTTACAGTTCATCCAATGACACACACACACCTAATGGATGCACAAGATTTGTTAGAAATCCTAATTGGACAAGAATAAGCATAGGGAGGTCGAAAATGACCTAACAGTTCATCCAATGACACAAACACACCTAATGGATGCACAAGATTTGTTAGAAACCTTAATTGGACAAGAATAAGCCTAGGGAGGTCGAAATCGACCAAAATGTTCATCCAATGACACAAACACAAGTATTTGATGCACAAGATTGGTTAGAAACTGTAATTGGACAGGAATAAGTCTAGGGAGGTCGAAAAGTACCTAAAAGTTCATCCAATGACACTAACACGCCTATTCGATGCACAATATTTGTTAGAAACCCTAATTGGACAAGAATAAGCCTAGGGAGGTCATCCAATGACACAGACACAAGTATTGGATGCACAAGATTGGTTAGAAACCCTAATTGAACAAGAATAAGCCTAGGGAGGTCGAAAAGTACCTACAAGTTCATCCAATGACACAAGCACAACTATTGGATGCACAAGATTTGTTAGAAACCCTAATTGGACAAGAATAAGCCTAGGGAGGTCGAAAACGACCAAAATGTTCATCCAATGACACAAACACAAGTATTTGATGCACAAGATTGGTTAGAAACTGTAATTGGACAAGAATAAGCCTAGGGAGGTCGAAAAGTACCTAAAAGTTCATGCAATGACACCAACACACCTACTGGATGCACAAGATTTGTTAGAAACCCTAATTGGACAAGAATAAGCCTAGGGAGGTCAAAAATGACCTAAAAGTTCATCCAATGACACAAACACACCTATTGGATGCACAAGATTTATTAGAAACCCGAATTGGACAAGAATAAGCCTAGGGAGGATGAAAATAACCTAATTATTCATCCAATGACACAAACACACCTATTGGATGCACAAGATTTGTTAGAAACCCTAATTGGACAAGAATAAGCCTAGGGAGGTCGAAAACGACCAAAATGTTCATCGAATGACACAACCACAAGTATTTGATGCACAAGGTTGGTTAGAAACTGTAACTGGACAAAAATAAGCCTAGGGAGGTCGAAAAGTACCTAAAAGTTCATCCAATGACACAAACACACCTATTGGATGCACAAGATTTATTAGAAACCCTAATTGGACAAGAATAAGCCTAGGGTGGTCGAAAATGACCTAAATGTTCATCCAATGACACAAACACACCTATTGGATGCACAAGATTTGTTAGAAACCCTAATTGGACAAGAATAAGCCTAGGGCGGTCGAAAATGACCTAAAAGTTCATCCAATGACACAAACACACCTATTGGATGCACAAGATTGGGTAGAAACCCTAATTGGACAACAATAAGCCTAGGGAGGTCGAAAATGACCTAAATGTTCATCCGATGACACAAACACAACTATTGGATGCACAAGATTCGTCAGAAACTGTAATTGAACAAGAATAAGCCTAGGGAGGTCAAAATTGACTTAATTGTTCATCCAATGACACAAACACACTTATTGGATGCACAAGATTTGTTAGAAACCCTAATTGGACAAGAATAAGCCTAAGGAGGTCGAAAATGACCTAAAAGTTCATCCATTGACACAAACACACCTATTGGATGCACAAGATTTGTTAGAAACCCTAATTGGACAAGAATAAGCCTAGGGAGGTCGAAAATGACCTAAAAGTTCATCCAATGACACAAACACACCTATTGGATGCACAAGATTTGTTAGAAACCCTAATTGGACAAGAATAAGCCTGGGGAGGAGGAAAATGACCTAATTGTTCATCCAATGACACAAACGCACCTATTGGATGCACAAGATTGGTTAGAAACCCTAATTGGACAAGAATAAGCCTAGGGAGGTCGAAAATGACCTAAAAGTTCATCCAATAACACAAACGCACCTATTGGATGCACAAGATTGGTTAGAAACCCTAATTGGACAAGAATAATCCTAGGGAGGTCAACAATGACCTAAAAGTTCATCCAATGACACAAACACACCTATTGGATGCACAAGATTTGTTAGAAACCCTAATTGGACAAGAATAAGCCTAGGGAGGTCGAAAATGACCTAAAAGTTCATCCAATGACACAAACACACCTAATGGATGCACAAGATTTATTAGAAACCCTAATTGGACAAGAATAAGCCTAGGGAGGTCGAAAATGACCTAAATGTTCATCCAATGACACAAACACAAGTATTGGATGCACAAGATTGGTTAGAAACCCTAATTGGACAAGAATAAGCCTAGGGAGGTCGAAAATGACCTAAAAGTTCGTCCAATGACACAAACACACCTATTGCATGGACAAGATTTGTTAGAAACCCTAATTGGAAATGAATAAGCCTAGGGAGAACGAAAATAACCTAATTGTTCATCCAATGACACTAACACACCTATTGGATGCACAAGATTGGTTAGAAACCCTAATTGGACAAGAATAAGCCTAGGGAGGTCGGAAATGATCTAAATGTTCATCCAATGACACAAACACATGTATTGGATGCACAAGATTGGTTAGAAACCCTAATTGGGCAAGAATAAGCCTAGGGAGGTAGAAAAGTACCTAAAAGTTCATCCAGTGACACAAACACAACTATTGGATGCACAAGATTCGTCAGAAACCGTAATTGGACAAGAATAAGCCTAGGGAGGTCAAAAATGACCTAAATGTTCATCCATTGACACAAACACACTTATTGGATGCACAAGATTTGTTAGAAACCCTAATTGGACAAGAATAACCCTAGGGAGGTCGAAAATGACCTAAAAGTTCATCCAATGACACAAACACACCTATTGGATGCACAAGATTTGTTAGAAACCCTAATTGGACAAGAATAAGCCTAGGGAGGTCGAAATCGACCAAAATGTTCATCCAATGACACAAACACAAGTATTTGATGCACAAGATTGGTTAGAAACTTTAATTGGACAAGAATAAGCTTAGGGAGGTCGAAAAGTACCTAAAAGTTCATCCAATGACACTAACACACCTATTGGATGCACAATATTTGTTAGAAACCCTAATTGGACAAGAATAAGCCTAGGGAGGTCATCCAATGACACAGACATAAGTATTGGATGCACAAGATTGGTTAGAAACCCTAATTGAACAAGAATAAGCCTAGGGAGGTCGAAAAGTACCTAAAAGTTCATCCAATAACACAAACACAACTATTGGATGCACAAGATTTGTTAGAAACCCTAATTGGACAAGAATAAGCCTAGGGAGGTCGAAAACGACCAAAATGTTCATCCAATGACACAAACACAAGTATTTGATGCACAAGATTGGTTAGAAACTGTAATTGGACAAGAATAAGCCTAGGGAGGTCGAAAAGTACCTAAAAGTTCATCCAGTAACACAAACACAACTATTGAATGCACAAGATTCGTTAGAAACCGTAATTGAACAAGAATAAGCCTAGGAAGATAAAAAATGACTTAAATGTTCATCCAACGACACAAACACACTTATTGGATGCACAAGATTTGTTAGAAACCCTAATTGGACAAGAATAAGCCTAGGGAGGTCGAAAATGACCTAAAAGTTCATCCAATGACACAAACACACCTAATGGATGCACAAGATTTGTTAGAAACCCTAATTGGACAAGAATAAGCCTAGGGAGGTCGAAAATGACCTAAATGTTCATCCAATGACACAAACACAAGTATTGGATGCACAAGATTGGTTAGAAACCCTAATTGGACAAGAATAAGCCTAGGGAGGTCTAAAATGACCTAAATGTTCATCCAATTACACAAACACAACTATTGGATGAACAAGATTGGTTAGAAACCCTAATTGGACAAGAATAAGCCTAGGGAGGTCGAAAATGACTTAAATGTTCATCCAATGATACAAATACAAGTATTGGATGCACAAGATTGGTTAGAAACCCTAATTGGACAAGAATAAGCCTAGGGAAGTCGAAAATGACCTAAATTTTCATCCAATGATACAAACACAAGTATTGGATGCACAAGATTGGTTAGAAACCCTAATTGGACAAGAATAAGCCTAGGGAGGTCGAAAATGACCTAAATGTTCATCCAATGACACAAACACAAGTATTGGATGCACAAGATTGGTTAGAAACCCTAATTGGACAAGAATAAGCCTAGGGAGGACGAAAAAGACCTAATTGTTCATCCAATGACACAAACTCGAGTATTGGATGCAAAAGATTGGTTAGAAACCCTAATTGGACAAGAATAAGCCTAGGGATGTCGAAAATGACCTATATGTTCATCCAATGACACAAACACAAGTATTGGATGCACAAGATTGGTTAGCAAACCTAATTGGACAAGAATAAGCCTAGGGAGGACGAAAAAGACCTAATTGTTCATCTAATGACACAAACACACCTATTGGATGCACAAGATTGGTTAGAAACCCTAATTGGACAAGAATAAGCCTAGGGAGGTCGAAAATGACCTAAATGTTCATCCAATGACACAAACACAAGTATTGGATGCACAAGATTGGTTAGAAACCCTAATTGGACAAGAATAAGCCTAGGGAGGACGAAAAAGACCTAATTGTTCATCCAATGACACAAACACACCTATTGGTTAGAAACCCTAATTGGAGAAGAATATGCCTAAGGAGGTCGAAAATGACCTAAATGTTCATCCAATGACACAAACACAAGTATTGGATCCACAAGATTGGTTAGAAACCCTAATTGGACAAGAATAAGCCTAGGGAGGTCGAAAAAGACCTAAAAGTTCATCCAATGACACAAACACACCTATTGGATGCACAAGATTGGTTAGAAACCCTAATTGGACAAGAATAAGCCTAGGGTGGTCGAAAATTACCTAAAAGTTCATCCAATGACACAAACACACCTATTGGATGCACAAGATTTGTTAGAAACCCTAATTGGACAAGAATAAGCCTAGGGAGGACGAAAATGCCCTAAATGTTCATCCAATGACACAAACACACCTATTGGATGCACAAGATTGGTTAGAAACCCTAATTGGACAAGAATAAGCCTAGGGAGGTCGAAAATGACCTAAAAGTTCATCCAATGACACAAACACAAGTATTGGATGCACAAGATTGGTTAGAAACCCTAATTGGACAAGAATAAGCCTAGGGAGGTCGAAAATGACCTAAAAGTTCATCGAATGACACAAACACACCTATTGGATGCACAAGATTTGTTAGAAACCCTAATTGGAAAAGAATAAGCCTAGGGAGAACGAAAATGACCTAATTGTTCATCCAATGACACAAACACACCTATTGGATGCCCAAGAATTGTTAGAAACCCTAATTGGACAAGAATAAGCCTAGGGAGGTCGAAAATGACCTAAAAGTTCATCCAATGACACAAACACACCTATTGGATGCACAAGATTTGTTAGAAACCCTAATTGGACAAGAATAAGCTTAGGGAGGTCGAACATGACCTAAAAGTTCATCCAATGACACAAACACACCTATTGGATGCACAAGATTTATTAGAAACCCGAATTGGACAAGAATAAGCCTAGGGAGGATGAAAATAACCTAATTATTCATCCAATGACACAAACACACCTATTGGATGCACAAGATTTGTTAGAAACCCTAATTGGACAAGAATAAGCCTAGGGAGGTCGAAAACGACCAAAATGTTCATCCAATGACACAAACACAAGTATTTGATGCACAAGATTGGTTAGAAACTGTAATTGGACAAGAATAAGCCTAGGGAGGTCGAAAAGTACCTAAAAGTTCATGCAATGACACCAACACACCTACTGGATGCACAAGATTTGTTAGAAACCCTAATTGGACAAGAATAAGCCTAGGGAGGTCAAAAATGACCTAAATGTTCATCCAATGACACAAACACACCTATTGGATGCACAAGATTTGTTAGAAACCCTAATTGGACAAGAATAAGCTTAGGGAGGTCGAACATGACCTAAAAGTTCATCCAATGACACAAACACACCTATTGGATGCACAAGATTTATTAGAAACCCGAATTGGACAAGAATAAGCCTAGGGAGGACGAAAATAACCTAATTATTCATCCAATGACACAAACACACCTATTGGATGCACAAGATTTGTTAGAAACCCTAATTGGACAAGAATAAGCCTAGGGAGGTCGAAAATGATCTAAATTTTCATCCAATGACACAAACACATGTATTGGATGCACAAGATTGGTTAGAAACCCTAATTGGACAAGAATAAGCCTAGGGAGGTCGAAAAGTACCTAAAAGTTCATCCAGTGACACAAACACAACTATTGGATGCACAAGATTCGTCAGAAACCGTAATTGGACAAGAATAAGCCTAGGGAGGTCAAAAATGACCTAAATGTTCATCCAATGACACAAACACACTTATTGGATGCACAAGATTTGTTAGAAACACTAATTGGACAAGAATAAGCCTAGGGAGGTCGAAAATGACCTAAAAGTTCATCCAATGACACAAACACACCTATTGGATGCACAAGATTTGTTAGAAACCCTAATTGGAGAAGAAGAAGCCTAGGGAGGACGAAAATGACCTAATTGTTCATCCAATGACACAAACACACCTATTGGATGCACAAGATTGGTTAGAAACCCTAATTGGACAGGAATAACCTAGGGAGCTTGAAAATTACCTAAATGTTCATCCAATGACACAAACACAAGTATTGGATGCACAAGATTGGTTAGAAACCCTAATTGGACAAGAATAAGCCTAGGGAGGTCGAAAAGTACCTAAAAGTTCATCCAGTGACACAAACACAAATATAGAATGCACAAGATTCGTTAGAAACCGTAATTGAACAAGAATAAGCCTAGGAAGATCAAAAATGACCTAAATGTTCATCCAATGACACAAACACACTTATTGGATGCACAAGATTTGTTAGAAACCCTAATTGGACAAGAATAAGCCTAGGGAGGTCGAAAATGACCTAAAAGTTCATCCAATGACACAAACACACCTATTGGATGCACAAGATTTGTTAGAAACCCTAATTGGACAAGAATAAGCCTAGGGAGGTCGAAAATGATCTAAATGTTCCTCCAATGACACAAACACACCTATTGGATGCACAAGATTGGTTAGAAACCCTAATTGGACAAGAATAAACCTAGGGAGGTCGAAAAGTACCTAAAAGTTCATCCAGTGACACAAACACAACTATTGAATGCACAAGATTCGTTAGAAACCGTAATTGAACAAGAGTAAGCCTAGGAAGATTAAAAATGACCTAAATGTTCATCCAATGACACAAACACACTTATTGGATGCACAAGATTTGTTAGAAACCCTAATTGGACAAGAATAAGCCTAGGGAGGTCGAAAATGACCTAAAAGTTCATCCAATGACACAAACACACCTATTGGATGCACAAGATTTATTAGAAACCCTAATTGGACAAGAATAAGCCTAGGGAGGTCGAAAATGACCTAAATTGTTCATCCAATGACACAAACACAAGTATTGGATGCACAAGATTGGTTAGAAACCCTAATTGGACAAGAATAAGCCTAGGGAGGTCGAAAATGACCTAAAAGTTCATCCAATGACACAAACACACCTATTGCATGCACAAGATTTGTTAGAAACCCTAATTGGACATGAATAAGCCTAGGGAGGTCGAAAATGACCTAACAGTTCATCCAATGACACAAACACACCTAATGGATGCACAAGATTTGTTAGAAATCCTAATTGGACAAGAATAAGCATAGGGAGGTCGAAAATGACCTAACAGTTCATCCAATGACACAAACACACCTAATGGATGCACAAGATTTGTTAGAAACCCTAATTGGACAAGAATAAGCCTAGGGAGGTCGAAATCGACCAAAATGTTCATCCAATGACACAAACACAAGTATTTGATGCACAAGATTGGTTAGAAACTGTAATTGGACAAGAATAAGTCTAGGGAGGTCGAAAAGTACCTAAAAGTTCATCCAATGACACTAACACACCTATTCGATGCACAATATTTGTTAGAAACCCTAATTGGACAAGAATAAGCCTAGGGAGGTCATCCAATGACACAGACACAAGTATTGGATGCACAAGATTGGTTAGAAACCCTAATTGAACAAGAATAAGCCTAGGGAGGTCGAAAAGTACCTACAAGTTCATCCAATGACACAAGCACAACTATTGGAAGCACAAGATTTGTTAGAAACCCTAATTGGACAAGAATAAGCCTAGGGAGGTCGAAAACGACCAAAATGTTCATCAAATGACACAAACACAAGTATTTGATGCACAAGATTGGTTAGAAACTGTAATTGGACAAGAATAAGCCTAGGGAGGTCGAAAAGTACCTAAAAGTTCATGCAATGACACCAACACACCTACTGGATGCACAAGATTTGTTAGAAACCCTAATTGGACAAGAATAAGCCTAGGGAGGTCAAAAATGACCTAAATGTTCATCCAATCACACAAACACACCTATTGGATGCACAAGATTTGTTAGAAACCCTAATTGGACAAGAATAAGCTTAGGGAGGTCGAACATGACCTAAAAGTTCATCCAATGACACAAACACACCTATTGGATGCACAAGATTTATTAGAAACCCGAATTGGACAAGAATAAGCCTAGGGAGGATGAAAATAACCTAATTATTCATCCAATGACACAAACACACCTATTGGATGCACAAGATTTGTTAGAAACCCTAATTGGACAAGAATAAGCCTAGGGAGGTCGAAAACGACCAAAATGTTCATCGAATGACACAACCACAAGTATTTGATGCACAAGGTTGGTTACAAACTGTAATTGGACAAAAATTAGCCTAGGGAGGTCGAAAAGTACCTAAAAGTTCATCCAATGACACAAACACACCTATTGGATGCACAAGATTTATTAGAAACCCTAATTGGACAAGAATAAGCCTAGGGTGGTCGAAAATGACCTAAATGTTCATCCAATGACACAAACACACCTATTGGATGCACAAGATTTGTTAGAAACCCTAATTGGACAAGAATAAGCCTAGGGCAGTCGAAAATGACCTAAAAGTTCATCCAATGACACAAACACATCTATTGGATGTACAAGATTTATTAGAAACCCTAATTGGACAAGAATAAGCCTAGGGAGGTCGAAAATGACCTAAATGTTCATCCAATGACACAAACACAAGTATTGGATGCACAAGATTGGTTAGAAACCCTAATTGGACAAGAATAAGCCTAGGGAGGTCGAAAATGACCTAAAAGTTCGTCCAATGACACAAACACACCTATTGCATGGACAAGATTTGTTAGAAACCCTAATTGGAAATGAATAAGCCTAGGGAGAACGAAAATAACCTAATTGTTCATCCAATGACACTAACACACCTATTGGATGCACAAGATTGGTTAGAAACCCTAATTGGACAAGAATAAGCCTAGGGAGGTCGGAAATGATCTAAATGTTCATCCAATGACACAAACACATGTATTGGATGCACAAGATTGGTTAGAAACCCTAATTGGGCAAGAATAAGCCTAGGGAGGTAGAAAAGTACCTAAAAGTTCATCCAGTGACACAAACACAACTATTGGATGCACAAGATTCGTCAGAAACCGTAATTGGACAAGAATAAGCCTAGGGAGGTCAAAAATGACCTAAATGTTCATCCATTGACACAAACACACTTATTGGATGCACAAGATTTGTTAGAAACCCTAATTGGACAAGAATAACCCTAGGGAGGTCGAAAATGACCTAAAAGTTCATCCAATGACACAAACACACCTATTGGATGCACAAGATTTGTTAGAAACCCTAATTGGACAAGAATAAGCCTAGGGAGGTCGAAATCGACCAAAATGTTCATCCAATGACACAAACACAAGTATTTGATGCACAAGATTGGTTAGAAACTTTAATTGGACAAGAATAAGCTTAGGGAGGTCGAAAAGTACCTAAAAGTTCATCCAATGACACTAACACACCTATTGGATGCACAATATTTGTTAGAAACCCTAATTGGACAAGAATAAGCCTAGGGAGGTCATCCAATGACACAGACATAAGTATTGGATGCACAAGATTGGTTAGAAACCCTAATTGAACAAGAATAAGCCTAGGGAGGTCGAAAAGTACCTAAAAGTTCATCCAATAACACAAACACAACTATTGGATGCACAAGATTTGTTAGAAACCCTAATTGGACAAGAATAAGCCTAGGGAGGTCGAAAACGACCAAAATGTTCATCCAATGACACAAACACAAGTATTTGATGCACAAGATTGGTTAGAAACTGTAATTGGACAAGAATAAGCCTAGGGAGGTCGAAAAGTACCTAAAAGTTCATGCAATGACACCAACACACCTACTGGATGCACAAGATTTGTTAGAAACCCTAATTGGACAAGAATAAGCCTAGGGAGGTCAAAAATGACCTAAAAGTTCATCCAATGACACAAACACACCTATTGGATGCACAAGATTTATTAGAAACCCGAATTGGACAAGAATAAGCCTAGGGAGGATGAAAATAACCTAATTATTCATCCAATGACACAAACACACCTATTGGATGCACAAGATTTGTTAGAAACCCTAATTGGACAAGAATAAGCCTAGGGAGGTCGAAAACGACCAAAATGTTCATCGAATGACACAACCACAAGTATTTGATGCACAAGGTTGGTTAGAAACTGTAACTGGACAAAAATAAGCCTAGGGAGGTCGAAAAGTACCTAAAAGTTCATCCAATGACACAAACACACCTATTGGATGCACAAGATTTATTAGAAACCCTAATTGGACAAGAATAAGCCTAGGGTGGTCGAAAATGACCTAAATGTTCATCCAATGACACAAACACACCTATTGGATGCACAAGATTTGTTAGAAACCCTAATTGGACAAGAATAAGCCTAGGGCGGTCGAAAATGACCTAAAAGTTCATCCAATGACACAAACACACCTATTGGATGTACAAGATTTATTAGAAACCCTAATTGGACAAGAATAAGCCTAGGGAGGTCGAAAATGACCTAAATGTTCATCCAATGACACAAACACAAGTATTGGATGCACAAGATTGGTTAGAAACCCTAATTGGACAAGAATAAGCCTAGGGAGGACGAAAATGACCTAAAAGTTCGTCCAATGACACAAACACACCTATTGCATGGACAAGATTTGTTAGAAACCCTAATTGGAAATGAATAAGCCTAGGGAGAACGAAAATAACCTAATTGTTCATCCAATGACACTAACACACCTATTGGATGCACAAGATTGGTTAGAAACCCTAATTGGACAAGAATAAGCCTAGGGAGGTCGGAAATGATCTAAATGTTCATCCAATGACACAAACACATGTATTGGATGCACAAGATTGGTTAGAAACCCTAATTGGGCAAGAATAAGCCTAGGGAGGTAGAAAAGTACCTAAAAGTTCATCCAGTGACACAAACACAACTATTGGATGCACAAGATTCGTCAGAAACCGTAATTGGACAAGAATAAGCCTAGGGAGGTCAAAAATGACCTAAATGTTCATCCATTGACACAAACACACTTATTGGATGCACAAGATTTGTTAGAAACCCTAATTGGACAAGAATAAGCCTAGGGAGGTCGAAAATGACCTAAAAGTTCATCCAATGACACAAACACACCTATTGGATGCACAAGATTTGTTAGAAACCCTAATTGGACAAGAATAAGCCTAGGGAGGTCGAACATGACCTAAAAGTTCATCCAATGACACAAACACACCTATTGGATGCACAAGATTTATTAGAAACCCGAATTGGACAAGAATAAGCCTAGGGAGGATGAAAATAACCTAATTATTCATCCAATGACACAAACACACCTATTGGATGCACAAGATTTGTTAGAAACCCTAATTGGACAAGAATAAGCCTAGGGAGGTCGAAAACGACCAAAATGTTCATCGAATGACACAACCACAAGTATTTGATGCACAAGGTTGGTTAGAAACTGTAACTGGACAAAAATAAGCCTAGGGAGGTCGAAAAGTACCTAAAAGTTCATCCAATGACACAAACACACCTATTGGATGCACAAGATTTATTAGAAACCCTAATTGGACAAGAATAAGCCTAGGGTGGTCGAAAATGACCTAAATGTTCATCCAATGACACAAACACACCTATTGGATGCACAAGATTTGTTAGAAACCCTAATTGGACAAGAATAAGCCTAGGGCGGTCGAAAATGACCTAAAAGTTCATCCAATGACACAAACACATCTATTGGATGTACAAGATTTATTAGAAACCCTAATTGGACAAGAATAAGCCTAGGGAGGTCGAAAATGACCTAAATGTTCATCCAATGACACAAACACAAGTATTGGATGCACAAGATTGGTTAGAAACCCTAATTGGACAAGAATAAGCCTAGGGAGGTCGAAAATGACCTAAAAGTTCGTCCAATGACACAAACACACCTATTGCATGGACAAGATTTGTTAGAAACCCTAATTGGAAATGAATAAGCCTAGGGAGAACGAAAATAACCTAATTGTTCATCCAATGACACTAACACACCTATTGGATGCACAAGATTGGTTAGAAACCCTAATTGGACAAGAATAAGCTTAGGGAGGTCGGAAATGATCTAAATGTTCATCCAATGACACAAACACATGTATTGGATGCACAAGATTGGTTAGAAACCCTAATTGGGCAAGAATAAGCCTAGGGAGGTAGAAAAGTACCTAAAAGTTCATCCAGTGACACAAACACAACTATTGGATGCACAAGATTCGTCAGAAACCGTAATTGGACAAGAATAAGCCTAGGGAGGTCAAAAATGACCTAAATGTTCATCCATTGACACAAACACACTTATTGGATGCACAAGATTTGTTAGAAACCCTAATTGGACAAGAATAAGCCTAGGGAGGTCGAAAATGACCTAAAAGTTCATCCAATGACACAAACACACCTATTGGATGCACAAGATTTGTTAGAAACCCTAATTGGACAAGAATAAGCTTAGGGAGGTCGAACATGACCTAAAAGTTCATCAAATGACACAAACACACCTATTGGATGCACAAGATTTATTAGAAACTCGAATTGGACAAGAATAAGCCTAGGGAGGATGAAAATAACCTAATTATTCATCCAATGACACAAACACACCTATTGGATGCACAAGATTTGTTAGAAACCCTAATTGGACAAGAATAAGCCTAGGGAGGTCGAAAAAGACCAAAATGTTCATCGAATGACACAACCACAAGTATTTGATGCACAAGGTTGGTTAGAAACTGTAATTGGACAAAAATAAGCCTAGGGAGGTCGAAAAGTACCTAAAAGTTCATCCAATGACACAAACACACCTATTGGATGCACAAGATTTATTAGAAACCCTAATTGGACAAGAATAAGCCTAGGGTGGTCGAAAATGACCTAAATGTTCATCCAATGACACAAACACACCTATTGGATGCACAAGATTTGTTAGAAACCCTAATTGGACAAGAATAAGCCTAGGGCGGTCGAAAATGACCTAAAAGTTCATCCAATGACACAAACACATCTATTGGATGTACAAGATTTATTAGAAACCCTAATTGGACAAGAATAAGCCTAGGGAGGTCGAAAATGACCTAAATGTTCATCCAATGACACAAACACAAGTATTGGATGCACAAGATTGGTTAGAAACCCTAATTGGACAAGAATAAGCCTAGGGAGGTCGAAAATGACCTAAAAGTTCGTCCAATGACACAAACACACCTATTGCATGGACAAGATTTGTTAGAAACCCTAATTGGAAATGAATAAGCCTAGGGAGAACGAAAATAACCTAATTGTTCATCCAATGACACTAACACACCTATTGGATGCACAAGATTGGTTAGAAACCCTAATTGGACAAGAATAAGCCTAGGGAGGTCGGAAATGATCTAAATGTTCATCCAATGACACAAACACATGTATTGGATGCACAAGATTGGTTAGAAACCCTAATTGGGCAAGAATAAGCCTAGGGAGGTAGAAAAGTACCTAAAAGTTCATCCAGTGACACAAACACAACTATTGGATGCACAAGATTCGTCAGAAACCGTAATTGGACAAGAATAAGCCTAGGGAGGTCAAAAATGACCTAAATGTTCATCCATTGACACAAACACACTTATTGGATGCACAAGATTTGTTATAAACCCTAATTGGACAAGAATAAGCCTAGGGAGGTCGAAAATGACCTAAAAGTTCATCCAATGACACAAACACACCTATTGGATGCACAAGATTTGTTAGAAACCCTAATTGGAAAAGAATAAGCCTAGGGAGGACGAAAATGACCTAATTGTTCATCCAATGACACAAACACACCTATTGGATGCACAAAATTTGTTAGAAACCCTAATTGGACAAGAATAAGCCTAGGGAGGTCGAAAATGACCAAAATGTTCATCCAATGACACAAACACAAGTATTTGATGCACAAGATTGGTTCGAAACTGTAATTTAACAAGAATAAGCCTAGGGAGGTCGAAAAGTACCTAAAAGTTTATCCAATGACACAAACACACCTATTGGATGCACAAGATTTGTTAGAAACCCTAATTGGACAAGAATAAGCCTAGGGAGGTCGAAAACCACCAAAATGCTCATCCAATGACACAAACACACTTATTTGATGCACAAGATTGGTTAGAAACTGTAATTGGACAAGAATAAGCCTAGGGAGGTCGAAAAGTACGTAAAAGTTCATCCAATGACACAAACACACCTATTGGATGCACAAGATTTATTAGAAACCCTAATTGGACAAGAATAAGCCTAGGGAGAACGAAAATAACCTAATTGTTCATCCAATGACACTAACACACCTATTGGATGCACAAGATTTGTTAGAAACCCTAATTGGACATGAATAAGCCTAGGGAGAACGAAAATAACCTAATTGTTCATCCAATGACACTAACACACCTATTGGATGCACAAGATTGGTTAGAAACCCTAATTGGACAAGAATAAGCCTAGGGAGGTCGAAAATGATCTAAATGTTCATCCAATGACACAAACACATGTATTGGATGCACAAGATTGGTTAGAAACCCTAATTGGACAAGAATAAGCCTAGGGAGGTCAAAAATGACCTAAATGTTCACCCAATGACACAAACACCCTTATTTGACAAGAATAAGCCTAGGGAGGTCGAAAATGACCAAAATGTTCATCCAATGACACAAACACAAGTATTTGATGCACAAGATTGGTTAGAAACTGTAATTGGACAAGAATAAGCCTAGGGAGGTCGAAAAGTACCTAAAAGTTTATCCAATGACACAAACACACCTATTGGATGCACAAGATTTGTTAGAAACCCTAATTGGACAAGAATAAGTCTTGGGAGGTCGAAAACGACCAAAATGTTCATCCAATGACACAAACACAAGTATTTGATGCACAAGATTGGTTAGAAACTGTAATTGGACAAGAATAAGCCTAGGGTGGTTGAAAATGACCTAAATGTTCATCCAATGACACAAACACACCTATTGGATGCACAAGATTTGTTAGAAACCCTAATTGGACAAGAATAAGCCTAGGGAGGTCGAAAATGACCTAAAAGTTCATCCAATGACACAAACACACCTATTGGATGCACAAGATTTGTTAGAAACCCTAATTGGACATGAATAAGCCTAGGGAGAACGAAAATGACCTAATTGTTCATCCAATGACACAAACACACCTATTGGATGCACAAGATTGGTTAGAAACCCTAATTGGACAAGAATAAGCCTAGGGAGGTCGAAAATGACCTAAATGTTCATCCAATGACACAAACACAAGTATTGGATGCACAAGATTGGTTAGAAACCCTAATTGGACAAGAATAAGCCTAGGAAGATCAAAAATGACCTAAATGCTCTTCCAATAACACAAACACACTTATTGGATGCACAAGATTTGTT
This sequence comes from Cicer judaicum, assembly GCA_037974835.1. Lineage (NCBI taxonomy): Eukaryota > Viridiplantae > Streptophyta > Magnoliopsida > Fabales > Fabaceae > Cicer > Cicer judaicum. Next base: position 327,923 of record JBBPBS010000467.1, read on the forward strand.
AGAAACCCTAATTGGACAAGAATAAGCCTAGGGAGGTCGAAAATGACCTAAAAGTTCATCCAATGACACAAACACACCTATTGGATGCACAAGATTTGTTAGAAACTCTAATTGTAAAGAATAAGCCTAGGGAGGACGAAAATGACCTAATTGTTCATCCAATGACACAAACACACCTATTGGATGCACAAGATTGGTTAGAAACCCTAATTGGACAAGAATTAGCCTAGGGAGATCGAAAATGATCTAAATGTTCATCCAATGACACAAACACAAGTATTGGATGCACAAGATTGGTTAGAAACCCTAATTGGACAAGAATAAGCCTAGGGAGGTCGAAAAGTACCTAAAAGTTCATCCAGTGACACAAACACAACTATAGAATGCACAAGATTCGTTAGAAACCGTAATTGAACAAGAATAAGCCTAGGAAGATCAAAAATGACCTAAATGTTCATCCAATGACACAAACACACTTATTGGATGCACAAGATTTGTTAGAAACCCTAATTGGACAAGAATAAGTCTAGGGAGGTCGAAAATGACCTAAAAGTTCATCCAATGACACAAACACACCTATTGGATGCACAAGATTTATTAGAAACCCTAATTGGACAAGAATAAGCCTAGGGAGGTCGAAAATGACCTAAATGTTCATCCAATGACACAAACACAAGTATTGGATGCACAAGATTGGTTAGAAACCCTAATTGGACAAGAATAAGCCTAGGGAGGTCGAAAATGACCTAAAAGTTCGTCCAATGACACAAACACACCTATTGCATGGACAAGATTTGTTAGAAACCCTAATTGGAAATGAATAAGCCTAGGGAGAACGAAAATAACCTAATTGTTCATCCAATGACACTAACACACCTATTGGATGCACAAGATTGGTTAGAAACCCTAATTGGACAAGAATAAGCCTAGGGAGGTCGGAAATGATCTAAATGTTCATCCAATGACACAAACACATGTATTGGATGCACAAGATTGGTTAGAAACCCTAATTGGGCAAGAATAAGCCTAGGGAGGTAGAAAAGTACCTAAAAGTTCATCCAGTGACACAAACACAACTATTGGATGCACAAGATTCGTCAGAAACCGTAATTGGACAAGAATAAGCCTAGGGAGGTCAAAAATGACCTAAATGTTCATCCATTGACACAAACACACTTATTGGATGCACAAGATTTGTTAGAAACCCTAATTGGACAAGAATAACCCTAGGGAGGTCGAAAATGACCTAAAAGTTCATCCAATGACACAAACACACCTATTGGATGCACAAGATTTGTTAGAAACCCTAATTGGACAAGAATAAGCCTAGGGAGGTCGAAATCGACCAAAATGTTCATCCAATGACACAAACACAAGTATTTGATGCACAAGATTGGTTAGAAACTTTAATTGGACAAGAATAAGCTTAGGGAGGTCGAAAAGTACCTAAAAGTTCATCCAATGACACTAACACACCTATTGGATGCACAATATTTGTTAGAAACCCTAATTGGACAAGAATAAGCCTAGGGAGGTCATCCAATGACACAGACATAAGTATTGGATGCACAAGATTGGTTAGAAACCCTAATTGAACAAGAATAAGCCTAGGGAGGTCGAAAAGTACCTAAAAGTTCATCCAATAACACAAACACAACTATTGGATGCACAAGATTTGTTAGAAACCCTAATTGGACAAGAATAAGCCTAGGGAGGTCGAAAACGACCAAAATGTTCATCCAATGACACAAACACAAGTATTTGATGCACAAGATTGGTTAGAAACTGTAATTGGACAAGAATAAGCCTAGGGAGGTCGAAAAGTACCTAAAAGTTCATCCAGTAACACAAACACAACTATTGAATGCACAAGATTCGTTAGAAACCGTAATTGAACAAGAATAAGCCTAGGAAGATAAAAAATGACTTAAATGTTCATCCAACGACACAAACACACTTATTGGATGCACAAGATTTGTTAGAAACCCTAATTGGACAAGAATAAGCCTAGGGAGGTCGAAAATGACCTAAAAGTTCATCCAATGACACAAACACACCTAATGGATGCACAAGATTTGTTAGAAACCCTAATTGGACAAGAATAAGCCTAGGGAGGTCGAAAATGACCTAAAAGTTCATCCAATGACACAAACACACCTATTGGATGCACAAGATTTGTTAGAAACCCTAATTGGAAAAGAATAAGCCTAGGGAGGACGAAAATGACCTAATTGTTCATCCAATGACACAAACACACCTATTGGATGCACAAAATTTGTTAGAAACCCTAATTGGACAAGAATAAGCCTAGGGAGGTCGAAAAGTACGTAAAAGTTCATCCAATGACACAAACACACCTATTGGATGCACAAGATTTATTAGAAACCCTAATTGGACAAGAATAAGCCTAGGGAGAACGAAAATAACCTAATTGTTCATCCAATGACACTAACACACCTATTGGATGCAAAAGATTGGTTAGAAACCCTAATTGGACAAGAATAAGCCTAGGGAGGTCGAAAATGACCTAAATGTTCATCCAATGACACAAACACAAGTATTGGATGCACAAGATTGGCTAGAAACCCTAATTGGACATGAATAAGCCTAGGGAGAACGAAAATGACCTAAAAGTTCATCCAGTGACACAAACACAACTATTGGATGCACAAGATTCGTCAAAAACCGTATTTGGACAAGAATAAGCCTAGGGAGGTCGAAAATGACCTAAAAGTTCATCCAATGACACAAACACACCTATTGGATGCACAAGATTTGTTAGAAACCCAAATTGGAAAAGAATAAGCCTAGGGAGGACGAAAATGACCTAATTGTTCATCCAATGACACAAACACACCTATTGGATGCACAAAATTTGTTAGAAACCCTAATTGGACAAGAATAAGCCTAGGGAGGTCGAAAATGACCAAAATGTTCATCCAATGACACAAACACAAGTATTTGATGCACAAGATTGGTTCGAAACTGTAATTTAACAAGAATAAGCCTAGGGAGGTCGAAAAGTACCTAAAAGTTTATCCAATGACACAAACACACCTATTGGATGCACAAGATTTGTTAGAAACCCTAATTGGACAAGAATAAGCCTAGGGAGGTCGAAAACGACCAAAATGCTCATCCAATGACACAAACACACTTATTTGATGCACAAGATTGGTTAGAAACTGTAATTGGACAAGAATAAGGCTAGGGAGGTCGAAAAGTACGTAAAAGTTCATCCAATGACACAAACACACCTATTGGATGCACAAGATTTATTAGAAACCCTAATTGGACAAGAATAAGCCTAGGGAGAACGAAAATAACCTAATTGTTCATCCAATGACACTAACACACCTATTGGATGCACAAGATTTGTTAGAAACCCTAATTGGACATGAATAAGCCTAGGGAGAACGAAAATAACCTAATTGTTCATCCAATGACACTAACACACCTATTGGATGCACAAGATTGGTTAGAAACCCTAATTGGACAAGAATAAGCCTAGGGAGGTCGAAAATGATCTAAATGTTCATCCAATGACACAAACACATGTATTGGATGCACAAGATTGGTTAGAAACCCTAATTGGACAAGAATAAGCCTAGGGAGGTCAAAAATGACCTAAATGTTCACCCAATGACACAAACACCCTTATTTGACAAGAATAAGCCTAGGGAGGTCGAAAATGACCAAAATGTTCATCCAATGACACAAACACAAGTATTTGATGCACAAGATTGGTTAGAAACTGTAATTGGACAAGAATAAGCCTAGGGAGGTCGAAAAGTACCTAAAAGTTTATCCAATGACACAAACACACCTATTGGATGCACAAGATTTGTTAGAAACCCTAATTGGACAAGAATAAGTCTTGGGAGGTCGAAAACGACCAAAATGTTCATCCAATGACACAAACACAAGTATTTGATGCACAAGATTGGTTAGAAACTGTAATTGGACAAGAATAAGCCTAGGGTGGTTGAAAATGACCTAAATGTTCATCCAATGACACAAACACACCTATTGGATGCACAAGATTTGTTAGAAACCCTAATTGGACAAGAATAAGCCTAGGGAGGTCGAAAATGACCTAAAAGTTCATCCAATGACACAAACACACCTAATGGATGCACAAGATTTGTTAGAAACCCTAATTGGATAAGAATAAGCCTAGGGAGGTCGAAAACGACCAAAATGTTCATCCAATGACACAAACACAAGTATTTGATGCACAAGATTGGTTAGAAACTGTAATTGGACAAGAATAAGCCTAGGGAGGACGAAAATGACCTAATTGTTCATCCAATGACACAAACGCACCTATTGGATGCACAAGATTTGTTAGAAACCCTAATTGGACAAGAATAAGCCTAGGGAGGTCGAAAATGACCTAAAAGTTCTTCCAATGACACAAACACACCTATTGGATGCACAAGATTTGTTAGAAACTCTAATTGTAAAGAATAACCCTAGGGAGGACGAAAATGACCTAATTGTTCATCCAATGACACAAACACACCTATTGGATGCACAAGATTGGTTAGAAACCCTAATTGGACAAGAATTAGCCTAGGGAGATCGAAAATGATCTAAATGTTCATCCAATGACACAAACACAAGTATTGGATGCACAAGATTGGTTAGAAACCCTAATTGGACAAGAATAAGCCTAGGGAGGTCGAAAAGTACCTAAAAGTTCATCTAGTGACACAAACACAACTACAGAGTGCACAAGATTCGTTAGAAACCGTAATTGAACATGAATAAGCCTAGGAAGATCAAAATTGACCTAAATGTTCATCCAATGACACAAACACACTTATTGGATGCAGAAGATTTGTTAGAAACCCTAATTGGACAAGAATAAGCCTAGGGAGGTCGAAAATGACCTAAAAGTTCATCCAATGACACAAACACACCTAATGGATGCACAAGATTTGTTAGAAACCCTAATTGGACAAGAATAAGCCTAGGGAGGTCGAAAACGACCAAAATGTTCATCCAATGACACAAACACAAGTATTTGATGCACAAGATTGGTTAGAAACTGTAATTGGACAAGAATAAGCCTAGGGTGGTCGAAAATGACCTAAATGTTCATCCAATGACACAAACACACCTATTGGATGCACAAAATTTGTTAGAAACCCTAATTGGACAAGAATAAGCCTAAGGAGGTCGAAAATGACCTAAATGTTCATCCAATGACACAAACACAAGTATTTGATGCACAAGATTGGTTAGAAACCCTAATTGGACAAGAATAAGCCTAGGGAGGTCAAAAATGACCTAAAAGTTCATCCCATGACACAAACACACCTATTGCATGCACAAGATTTGTTACAAACCCTAATTGGACAAGAATAACCCTAGGGAGGTCATCCAATGACACAGACACAAGTATTGGATGCACAAGATTGTTTAGAAACCCTTATTGAAAAAGAATAAGCCTAGGGAGGTCGAAAAGTACCTAAAAGTTCATCCAATGACACAAACACAACTATTGGATGCACAAGATTTGTTAGAAGCCCTAATTGGACAAGAATAAGCCTAGGGAGGTCGAAAACGACCAAAACTTTCATCCAATGACACAACCACAAGTATTTGATGCACAAGATTTGTTAGAAACCCTAATTGGATAAGAATAAGCCTAGGGAGGTCGAAAATGACCTAAAAGTTCATCCAATGACACAAACACACCTATTGGATGCACAAGATTTATTAGAAACCCTAATTGGACAAGAATAAGCCTAGGGAGGTCGAAAATGACCTAAATTGTTCATCCAATGACACAAACACAAGTATTGGATGCACAAGATTGGTTAGAAACCCTAATTGGACAAGAATAAGCCTAGGGAGGTCGAAAATGACCTAAAAGTTCATCCAATGACACAAACACACCTATTGCATGCACAAGATTTGTTAGAAACCCTAATTGGACATGAATAAGCCTAGGGAAGTCGAAAATGACCTAACAGTTCATCCAATGACACAAACACACCTAATGGATGCACACGATTTGTTAGAAATCCTAATTGGACAAGAATAAGCCTTGGGAGGTCGAAAATGACCTAACAGTTCATCCAATGACACAAACACACCTAATGGATGCACAAGATTTGTTAGAAACCCTAATTGGACAAGAATAGGCCTAGGGAGGTCGAAATCGACCAAAATGTTCATCCAATGACACAAACACAAGTATTTGATGCACAAGATTGGTTAGAAACTTCAATTGGACAAGAATAAGCTTAGGGAGGTCGAAAAGTACCTAAAAGTTCATCCAATGACACTAACACACCTATTGGATGCACAATATTTGTTAGAAACCCTAATTGGACAAGAATAAGCCTAGGGAGGTCATCCAATGACACAGACATAAGTATTGGATGCACAAGATTGGTTAGAAACCCTAATTGAACAAGAATAAGCCTAGGGAGGTCGAAAAGTACCTAAAAGTTCATCCAATAACACAAACACAACTATTGGATGCACAAGATTTGTTAGAAACCCTAATTGGACAAGAATAAGCCTAGGGAGGTCGAAAACGACCAAAATGTTCATCCAATGACACAAACACAAGTATTTGATGCACAAGATTGGTTAGAAACTGTAATTGGACAAGAATAAGCCTAGAGAGGTCGAAAAGTACCTAAAAGTTCATCCAATGACACCAACACACCTACTGGATGCACAAGATTTGTTAGAAACCCTAATTGGACAAGAATAAGCCTAGGGAGGTCAAAAATTACCTAAATGTTCATCCAATGACACAAACACACCTATTGGATGCACAAGATTTGTTAGAAACCCTAATTGGACAAGAATAAGCCTAGGGAGGTCGAACATGACCTAAAAGTTCATCCAATGACACAAACACACCTATTGGATGCACAAGATTTATTAGAAACCCGAATTGGACAAGAATAAGCCTAGGGAGGATGAAAATAACCTAATTATTCATCCGATGACACAAACACACCTATTGGATGCACATGATTTGTTAGAAACCCTAATTGGACAAGAATAAGCCTAGGGAGGTCGAAAACGACCAAAATGTTCATCCAATGACACAACCACAAGTATTTGATGCACAAGATTGGTTAGAAACTGTAATTGGACAAAAATAAGCCTAGGGAGGTCGAAAAGTACCTAAAAGTTCATCCAATGACACAAATACACCTATTGGATGCACAAGATTTATTAGAAAACCTAATTGGACAAGAATAAGCCTAGGGTGGTTAAAATGACCTAAATGTTCATCCAATGACACAAACACACCTATTGGATGCACAAGATTTGTTAGAAACCCTAATTGGACAAGAATAAGCCTAGGGAGGTCGAAAATGACCTAAAAGTTCATCCAATGACACAAACACACCTATTGGATGTACAAGATTTATTAGAAACCCTAATTGGACAAGAATAAGCCTAGGGAGGTCGAAAATGACCTAAATGTTCATCCAATGACACAAAGGCAAGTATTGGATGCACAAGATTGGTTAGAAACCCTAATTGGACAAGCATAAGCCTAGGGAGGTCGAAAATGACCTAAAAGTTCATCCAATGACACAAACACACCTATTGCATGCACATGATTTGTTAGAAACCCTAATTGGACATGAATAAGCCTAGGGAGGTCGAAAATGACCTAACAGTTCATCCAATGACACAAACACACCTAATGGATGCACAAGATTTGTTAGACACCCTAATTGGACAAGAATAAGCCTAGGAAGGTCGAAAATGACCTAACAGTTCATCCAATGACACAAACAAACCTAATGGATGCACAAGATTTGTTAGAAACCCTAATTGGAAAAGAATAAGCCTAGGGAGGTCATCCAATGACACAGACACAAGTATTGGATGCACAAGATTGGTTAGAAACCCTAATTGAACAAGAATAAGCCTAGGGAGGTCGAAAAGTACCTAAAAGTTCATCCAATGACACAAACACAACTATTGGATGCACAAGATTTGTTAGAAACCCTAATTGGACAAGAATAAGCCTAGGGAGATCGAAAACGACCAAAATGTTCATCCAATGACACAAACACAAGTATTTGATGCACAAGATTGGTTAGAAACTGTAATTGGACAAGAATAAGCCTAGGGAGGTCGAAAAGAACCGAAAAGTTCATCCAATGACACCAACACACCTACTGGATGCACAAGATTTGTTAGAAACCCTAATTTGACAAGAATAAGCCTTGGGAGGTAAAAAATGACCTAAATGTTCATCCAATGACACAAACACACCTATTGGATGCACAAGATTTGTTAGAAACCCTAATTGGACAAGAATAAGCCTAGGGAGGTCGAACATGACCTAAAAGTTCATCCAGTGACACAAACACACCTATTGGATGCACAAGATTTATTAGAAACCAGAATTGGACAAGAATAAGCCTAGGGAGGATGAAAATAACCTAATTATTCATCCAATGACACAAACACACCTATTGGATGCACAAGATTTGTTAGAAACCCTAATTCGACAAGAATAAACCTAGGGAGGTCGAAAACGACCAAAATGTTCATCCAATGACACAACCACAAGTATTTCATGCACAAGATTGGTTAGAAACTGTAATAGGACAAAAATAAGCCTAGGGAGGTCGAAAAGTACCTAAAAGTTCATCCAATGACACAAACACACCTATTGGATGCACAAGATTTATTAGAAACCCTAATTGGACAAGAATAAGCCTAGGGTAGTCGAAAATGACCTAAATGTTCATCCAATGACACAAACACACCTATTGGATGCACAAGATTTGTTAGAAACCCTAATTGGACAAGAATAAGCCTAGGGAGGTCGAAAATGACCTAAAAGTTCATCCAATGACACAAACACTCCTATTGGATGCACAAGATTTATTAGAAACCCTAATTGAACAAGAATAAGACTAGGGAGGTCGAAAATGACCTAAATGTTCAACCAATGACACAAACACAAGTATTGGATGCACAAGATTGGTTAGAAACCCTAATTGGACAAGAATAAGCCTAGGGAGGTCGAAAATGACCTAAAAGTTCATCCAATGACACAAACAAACCTATTGCATGCACAAGATTGGTTAGAAACCCTAATTGGACATGAATAAGCCTAGGGAGGTCGAAAATGACCTAACAGTTCATCCAATGACACAAACACACCTAATGGATGCACAAGATTTTTTAGAAACCCTAATTGGACAAGAATAAGCCTAGGGAGGTCGAAAATGACCTAACAGTTCATCCGATGACACAAACAAACCTAATGGATGCACAAGATTTGTTAGAAACCCTAATTGGAGAAGAATAAGCCTAGGGAGATCGAAATCGACCAAAATGTTCATCCAATGACACAAACACAAGTATTTGATGCACAAGATTGGTTAGAAACTGTAATTGGACAAGAATAAGCCTAGGGAGGTCGAAAAGAACCTAAAAGTTCATCCAATGACACTAACACACCTATTGGATGCACAAGATTTGTTAGAAACCCTAATTGGACAAGAATAAGCCTAGGGAGGTCATCCAATGACACAGACACAAGTATTGGATGCACAAGTTTGGTTAGAAACCCTAATTGAACAAGAATAAGCCTAGGGAGGTCGAAAAGTACCTAAAAGTTCATCCAATGACACAAACACAACTATTGGATGCACAAGATTTGTTAGAAACCCTAATTGGACAAGAATAAGGCTAGGGAGGTCGAAAACGACCAAAATGTTCATCCAATGACACAAACACAAGTATTTGATGCACAAGATTGGTTAGAAACTGTAATTGGACAAGAATAAGCCTAGGGAGGTCGAAAAGTACCTAAAAGTTCATCCAATGACACCAACACACCTACTGGATGCACAAGATTGGTTAGAAACCCTAATTGAACAAGAATAAGCCTAGGGAGGTCAAAAAGTAACTAAAAGTTCATCCAATGACACAAACACACCTATTGGATGCACAAGATTTATTAGAAACCCGAATTGGACAAGAATAAGCCTAGGGAGGATGAACATGACCTAAAAGTTCATCCAATGACACAAACACACCTATTGGATGCACAAGATTTATTAGAAACCCGAATTGGACAAGAATAAGCCTAGGGAGGATGAAAACGACCAAAATGTTCATCCAATGACACAAACACACCTATTGGATGCACAAGATTGGTTAGAAACCCTAATTGGACAAGAATAAGCCTAGGGAGGTCGAAAATGACCTAAATGTTCATCCAATGACACAAACACAAGTATTGGATGCACAAGATTTGTTAGAAACCCTAATTGGACAAGAATAAGCCTAGGGAGGTCGAAAAGTACTTAAAAGTTCATCCAGTGACACAAACACAACTATTGGATGCACAAGATTCGTTAGAAACCGTAATTGGACAAGAATAAGCCTAGGGAGGTCAAAAATGACCTAAATGTTCACCCAATGACACAAACACACTTATTGGATGCACAAGATTTGTTAGAAACCCTAATTGGACAAGAATAAGCCTAGGGAGGTCGAAAATGACCTAAATGTTCATCCAATGACACAAACACAAGTATTGGATGCACAAGATTTGTTAGAAACCCTAATTGGACAAGAATAAGCCTAGGGAGGTCGAAAAGTACCTAAAAGTTCATCCAGTGACACAAACACAACTATTGGATGCACAACATTCGTTAGAAACCGTAATTGGACAAGAAAAAGGCTAGGGAGGTCGAAAATGACCTAAATGTTCATCCAATGACACAAACACACCTATTGGATGCACAAGATTTGTTAGAAACCCTAATTGGACAAGAATAAGCCTAGGGAGGTCGAAAAGTACCTAAAAGTTCATCCAGTGACACAAACACAACTATTGGATGCACAAGATTCGTCAGAAACCGTAATTGGACAAGAATAAGCCTAGGGAGGTCGAAAATGACCTAAAAGTTCGTCCAATGACACAAACACACCTATTGCATGGACAAGATTTGTTAGAAACCCTAATTGGAAATGAATAAGCCTAGGGAGAACGAAAATAACCTAATTGTTCATCCAATGACACTAACACACCTATTGGATGCACAAGATTGGTTAGAAACCCTAATTGGACAAGAATAAGCCTAGGGAGGTCGAAAATGATCTAAATGTTCATCCAATGACACAAACACATGTATTGGATGCACAAGATTGGTTAGAAACCCTAATTGGACAAGAATAAGCCTAGGGAGGTCGAAAAGTACCTAAAAGTTCGTCCAGTGACACAAACACAACTATTGGATGCACAAGATTCGTCAGAAACCGTAATTGGACAAGAATAAGCCTAGGGACGTCAAAAATGACCTAAATGTTCATCCAATGACACAAACACACTTATTGGATGCACAAGATTTGTTAGAAACCCTAATTGGACAAGAATAAGCCTAGGGAGGTCGAAGATGACCTAAAAGTTCATCCAATGACACAAACACACCTATTGGATGCACAAGATTTGTTAGAAACCCTAATTGGACAAGAATAAGCCTAGGGAGGACGAAAATGACCTAATTGTTCATCCAATGACACAAACACACCTATTGGATGCACAATATTTGTTAGAAACCCTAATTGGACAAGAATAAGCCTAGGGAGGTCGAAAATGACCAAAATGTTCATCCAATGACACAAACACAAGTATTTGATGCACAAGATTGGTTAGAAACTGTAATTGGACAAGAATAAGCCTAGGGAGGTCGAAAAGTACCTAAAAGTTTATCCAATGACACAAACACACCTATTGGATGCACAAGATTTGTTAGAAACCCTAATTGGACAAGAATAAGCCTAGGGAGGTCGAAAATGATCTAAATGTTCATCCAATGACACAAACACATGTATTGGATGCACAAGATTGGTTAGAAACCCTAATTGGACAAGAATAAGCCTAGGGAGGTCAAAAATGACCTAAATGTTCACCCAATGACACAAACACCCTTATTTGACAAGAATAAGCCTAGGGAGGTCGAAAATGACCAAAATGTTCATCCAATGACACAAACACAAGTATTTGATGCACAAGATTGGTTAGAAACTGTAATTGGACAAGAATAAGCCTAGGGAGGTCGAAAAGTACCTAAAAGTTTATCCAATGACACAAACACACCTATTGGATGCACAAGATTTGTTAGAAACCCTAATTGGACAAGAATAAGTCTTGGGAGGTCGAAAACGACCAAAATGTTCATCCAATGACACAAACACAAGTATTTGATGCACAAGATTGGTTAGAAACTGTAATTGGACAAGAATAAGCCTAGGGTGGTTGAAAATGACCTAAATGTTCATCCAATGACACAAACACACCTATTGGATGCACAAGATTTGTTAGAAACCCTAATTGGACAAGAATAAGCCTAGGGAGGTCGAAAATGACCTAAAAGTTCATCCAATGACACAAACACACCTATTGGATGCACAAGATTTGTTAGACACCCTAATTGGACATGAATAAGCCTAGGGAGAACGAAAATAACCTAATTGTTCATCCAATGACACTAACACACCTATTGGATGCACAAGATTGGTTAGAAACCCTAATTGGACAAGAATAAGCCTAGGGAGGTCGAAAATGATCTAAATGTTCATCCAATGACACAAACACATGTATTGGATGCACAAGATTGGTTAGAAACCCTAATTGGACAAGAATAAGCCTAGGGAGGTCGAAAAGTACCTAAAAGTTCGTCCAGTGACACAAACACAACTATTGGATGCACAAGATTCGTCAGAAACCGTAATTGGACAAGAATAAGCCTAGGGACGTCAAAAATGACCTAAATGTTCATCCAATGACACAAACACACTTATTGGATGCACAAGATTTGTTAGAAACCCTAATTGGACAAGAATAAGCCTAGGGAGGTCGAAGATGACCTAAAAGTTCATCCAATGACACAAACACACCTATTGGATGCACAAGATTTGTTAGAAACCCTAATTGGACAAGAATAAGCCTAGGGAGGACGAAAATGACCTAATTGTTCATCCAATGACACAAACACACCTATTGGATGCACAATATTTGTTAGAAACCCTAATTGGACAAGAATAAGCCTAGGGAGGTCGAAAATGACCAAAATGTTCATCCAATGACACAAACACAAGTATTTGATGCACAAGATTGGTTAGAAACTGTAATTGGACAAGAATAAGCCTAGGGAGGTCGAAAAGTACCTAAAAGTTTATCCAATGACACAAACACACCTATTGGATGCACAAGATTTGTTAGAAACCCTAATTGGACAAGAATAAGCCTAGGGAGGTCGAAAATGATCTAAATGTTCATCCAATGACACAAACACATGTATTGGATGCACAAGATTGGTTAGAAACCCTAATTGGACAAGAATAAGCCTAGGGAGGTCAAAAATGACCTAAATGTTCACCCAATGACACAAACACCCTTATTTGACAAGAATAAGCCTAGGGAGGTCGAAAATGACCAAAATGTTCATCCAATGACACAAACACAAGTATTTGATGCACAAGATTGGTTAGAAACTGTAATTGGACAAGAATAAGCCTAGGGAGGTCGAAAAGTACCTAAAAGTTTATCCAATGACACAAACACACCTATTGGATGCACAAGATTTGTTAGAAACCCTAATTGGACAAGAATAAGTCTTGGGAGGTCGAAAACGACCAAAATGTTCATCCAATGACACAAACACAAGTATTTGATGCACAAGATTGGTTAGAAACTGTAATTGGACAAGAATAAGCCTAGGGTGGTTGAAAATGACCTAAATGTTCATCCAATGACACAAACACACCTATTGGATGCACAAGATTTGTTAGAAACCCTAATTGGACAAGAATAAGCCTAGGGAGGTCGAAAATGACCTAAAAGTTCATCCAATGACACAAACACACCTATTGCATGCACAATATTTGTTAGAAACCCTAATTGGACATGAATAAGCATAGGGAGAACGAAAATGACCTAATTGTTCATCCAATGACACAAACACACCTATTGGATGCACAAGATTGGTTAGAAACCCTAATTGGACAAGAATAAGCCTAGGGAGGTGAAAATGACCTAAAAGTTCATCCAATGACACAAACACACCTATTGGATGCAACAGATTTGATAGAAACCCTAATTGGACAAGAATAAGCCTAGGGAGGACGAAAATGACCTAATTGTTCATCCAATGACACAAACACACCCATTGGATGCACAAGATTTGGTAGAAACCCTAATTGGACAAGAAAAAGCCTAGGGAGGTCGAAAATGACCAAAATGTTCATCTAATGACACAAACACAAGTATTTGATGCACAAGATTGGTTAGAAACTGTAATTGGACAAGAATAAGCCTAGGGAGGTCGAAAAGTACTTAAAAGTTCATCCAATGACACAAACACACCTATTGGAGGCACAAGATTGGTTAGAAACCCTAATTGGACAAGAATAAGCATAGGGAGGTCGAAAATGAGCTAAATGTTCATCCAATGACACAAACACAAGTATTGGATGCACAAGATTGGTTAGAAATCCTAATTGGACAAGAATAAGCCTAGGGAGGACGAAAAGTACCTAAAAGTTCATCCAGTGACACAAACACAACTATTGAATGCACAAGATTCGTTAGAAACAGTAATTGGACAAGAATAAGCCTAGGGAGGTCAAAAATGACCTAAATGTTCATCCAATGACACAAACACACCTATTGGATGCACAAGATTTGTTAGAAACCCTAATTGGACAAGAATAAGCCTAGGGAGGTCGAACATGACCTAAAAGTTCATCCAATGACACAAACACACCTATTGGATGCACAAGATTTATTAGAAACCAGAATTGGACAAGAATAAGCCTAGGGAGGATGAAAATAACCTAATTATTCATCCAATGACACAAACACACCTATTGGATGCACAAGATTTGTTAGAAACCCTAATTCGACAAGAATAAACCTAGGGAGGTCGAAAACGACCAAAATGTTCATCCAATGACACAACCACAAGTATTTCATGCACAAGATTGGTTAGAAACTGTAATAGGACAAAAATAAGCCTAGGGAGGTCGAAAAGTACCTAAAAGTTCATCCAATGACACAAACACACCTATTGGATGCACAAGATTTATTAGAAACCCTAATTGGACAAGAATAAGCCTAGGGTAGTCGAAAATGACCTAAATGTTCATCCAATGACACAAACACACCTATTGGATGCACAAGATTTGTTAGAAACCCTAATTGGACAAGAATAAGCCTAGGGAGGTCGAAAATGACCTAAAAGTTCATCCAATGACACAAACACTCCTATTGGATGCACAAGATTTATTAGAAACCCTAATTGAACAAGAATAAGACTAGGGAGGTCGAAAATGACCTAAATGTTCAACCAATGACACAAACACAAGTATTGGATGCACAAGATTGGTTAGAAACCCTAATTGGACAAGAATAAGCCTAGGGAGGTCGAAAATGACCTAAAAGTTCATCCAATGACACAAACAAACCTATTGCATGCACAAGATTGGTTAGAAACCCTAATTGGACATGAATAAGCCTAGGGAGGTCGAAAATGACCTAACAGTTCATCCAATGACACAAACACACCTAATGGATGCACAAGATTTTTTAGAAACCCTAATTGGACAAGAATAAGCCTAGGGAGGTCGAAAATGACCTAACAGTTCATCCGATGACACAAACAAACCTAATGGATGCACAAGATTTGTTAGAAACCCTAATTGGAGAAGAATAAGCCTAGGGAGATCGAAATCGACCAAAATGTTCATCCAATGACACAAACACAAGTATTTGATGCACAAGATTGGTTAGAAACTGTAATTGGACAAGAATAAGCCTAGGGAGGTCGAAAAGAACCTAAAAGTTCATCCAATGACACTAACACACCTATTGGATGCACAAGATTTGTTAGAAACCCTAATTGGACAAGAATAAGCCTAGGGAGGTCATCCAATGACACAGACACAAGTATTGGATGCACAAGTTTGGTTAGAAACCCTAATTGAACAAGAATAAGCCTAGGGAGGTCGAAAAGTACCTAAAAGTTCATCCAATAACACAAACACAACTATTGGATGCACAAGATTTGTTAGAAACCCTAATTGGACAAGAATAAGCCTAGGGAGGTCGAAAACGACCAAAATGTTCATCCAATGACACAAACACAAGTATTTGATGCACAAGATTGGTTAGAAACTGTAATTGGACAAGAATAAGCCTAGGGAGGTCGAAAAGTACCTAAAAGTTCATGCAATGACACCAACACACCTACTGGATGCACAAGATTTGTTAGAAACCCTAATTGGACAAGAATAAGCCTAGGGAGGTCGAAAATGACCTAAATGTTCATCCAATGACACAAACACACCTATTGGATGCACAAGATTTGTTAGAAACCCTAATTGGACAAGAATAAGCCTAGGGAGGTCGAACATGACCTAAAAGTTCATCCAATGACACAAACACACCTATTGGATGCACAAGATTTATTAGAAACCCGAATTGGACAAGAATAAGCCTAGGGAGGATGAAAATAACCTAATTATTCATCCGATGACACAAACACACCTATTGGATGCACATGATTTGTTAGAAACCCTAATTGGACAAGAATAAGCCTAGGGAGGTCGAAAACGACCAAAATGTTCATCCAATGACACAACCACAAGTATTTGATGCACAAGATTGGTTAGAAACTGTAATTGGACAAAAATAAGCCTAGGGAGGTCGAAAAGTACCTAAAAGTTCATCCAATGACACAAATACACCTATTGGATGCACAAGATTTATTAGAAAACCTAATTGGACAAGAATAAGCCTAGGGTGGTTAAAATGACCTAAATGTTCATCCAATGACACAAACACACCTATTGGATGCACAAGATTTGTTAGAAACCCTAATTGGACAAGAATAAGCCTAGGGAGGTCGAAAATGACCTAAAAGTTCATCCAATGACACAAACACACCTATTGGATGTACAAGATTTATTAGAAACCCTAATTGGACAAGAATAAGCCTAGGGAGGTCGAAAATGACCTAAATGTTCATCCAATGACACAAAGGCAAGTATTGGATGCACAAGATTGGTTAGAAACCCTAATTGGACAAGCATAAGCCTAGGGAGGTCGAAAATGACCTAAAAGTTCATCCAATGACACAAACACACCTATTGCATGCACATGATTTGTTAGAAACCCTAATTGGACATGAATAAGCCTAGGGAGGTCGAAAATGACCTAACAGTTCATCCAATGACACAAACACACCTAATGGATGCACAAGATTTGTTAGAAACCCTAATTGGACAAGAATAAGCCTAGGGAGGTCGAAAATGACCTAACAGTTCATCCGATGACACAAACAAACCTAATGGATGCACAAGATTTGTTAGAAACCCTAATTGGACAAGAATAAGCCTAGGGAGATTGAAATCGACCAAAATGTTCATCCAATGACACAAACACAAGTATTTGATGCACAAGATTGGTTAGAAACTGTAATTGGACAAGAATAAGCCTAGGGAGGTCGAAAAGAACCTAAAAGTTCATCCAATGACACTAACACACCTATTGGATGCACAAGATTTGTTAGAAACCCTAATTGGACAAGAATAAGCCTAGGGAGGTCATCCAATGACACAGACACAAGTATTGGATGCACAAGTTTGGTTAGAAACCCAAATTGAACAAGAATAAGCCTAGGGAGGTCGAAAAGTAACTAAAAGTTCATCCAATGACACAAACACAACTATTGGATGCACAAGATTTGTTAGAAACCCTAATTGGACAAGAATAAGCCTAGGGAGGTCGAAAACGACCAAAATGTTCATCCAATGACACAAACACAAGTATTTGATGCACAAGATTGGTTAGAAACTGTAATTGGACAAGAATAAGCCTAGGGAGGTCGAAAAGAACCGAAAAGTTCATCCAATGACACCAACACACCTACTGGATGCACATAATTTGTTAGAAACCCTAATTTGACAAGAATAAGCCTTGGGAGGTAAAAAATGACCTAAATGTTCATCCAATGACACAAACACACCTATTGGATGCACAAGATTTGTTAGAAACCCTAATTGGACAAGAATAAGCCTAGGGAGGTCGAACATGACCTAAAAGTTCATCCAATGACACAAACACACCTATTGGATGCACAAGATTTATTAGAAACCAGAATTGGACAAGAATAAGCCTAGGGAGGATGAAAATAACCTAATTATTCATCCAATGACACAAACACACCTATTGGATGCACAAGATTTGTTAGAAACCCTAATTCGACAAGAATAAACCTAGGGAGGTCGAAAACGACCAAAATGTTCATCCAATGACACAACCACAAGTATTTCATGCACAAGATTGGTTAGAAACTGTAATAGGACAAAAATAAGCCTAGGGAGGTCGAAAAGTACCTAAAAGTTCATCCAATGACACAAACACACCTATTGGATGCACAAGATTTATTAGAAACCCTAATTGGACAAGAATAAGCCTAGGGTAGTCGAAAATGACCTAAATGTTCATCCAATGACACAAACACACCTATTGGATGCACAAGATTTGTTAGAAACCCTAATTGGACAAGAATAAGCCTAGGGAGGTCGAAAATGACCTAAAAGTTCATCCAATGACACAAACACTCCTATTGGATGCACAAGATTTATTAGAAACCCTAATTGAACAAGAATAAGACTAGGGAGGTCGAAAATGACCTAAATGTTCAACCAATGACACAAACACAAGTATTGGATGCACAAGATTGGTTAGAAACCCTAATTGGACAAGAATAAGCCTAGGGAGGTCGAAAATGACCTAAAAGTTCATCCAATGACACAAACAAACCTATTGCATGCACAAGATTGGTTAGAAACCCTAATTGGACATGAATAAGCCTAGGGAGGTCGAAAATGACCTAACAGTTCATCCAATGACACAAACACACCTAATGGATGCACAAGATTTTTTAGAAACCCTAATTGGACAAGAATAAGCCTAGGGAGGTCGAAAATGACCTAACAGTTCATCCGATGACACAAACAAACCTAATGGATGCACAAGATTTGTTAGAAACCCTAATTGGAGAAGAATAAGCCTAGGGAGATCGAAATCGACCAAAATGTTCATCCAATGACACAAACACAAGTATTTGATGCACAAGATTGGTTAGAAACTGTAATTGGACAAGAATAAGCCTAGGGAGGTCGAAAAGAACCTAAAAGTTCATCCAATGACACTAACACACCTATTGGATGCACAAGATTTGTTAGAAACCCTAATTGGACAAGAATAAGCCTAGGGAGGTCATCCAATGACACAGACACAAGTATTGGATGCACAAGTTTGGTTAGAAACCCTAATTGAACAAGAATAAGCCTAGGGAGGTCGAAAAGTACCTAAAAGTTCATCCAATGACACAAACACAACTATTGGATGCACAAGATTTGTTAGAAACCCTAATTGGACAAGAATAAGCCTAGGGAGATCGAAAACGACCAAAATGTTCATCCAATGACACAAACACAAGTATTTGATGCACAAGATTGGTTAGAAACTGTAATTGGACAAGAATAAGCCTAGGGAGGTCGAAAAGAACCGAAAAGTTCATCCAATGACACCAACACACCTACTGGATGCACAAGATTTGTTAGAAACCCTAATTTGACAAGAATAAGCCTTGGGAGGTAAAAAATGACCTAAATGTTCATCCAATGACACAAACACACCTATTGGATGCACAAGATTTGTTAGAAACCCTAATTGGACAAGAATAAGCCTAGGGAGGTCGAACATGACCTAAAAGTTCATCCAATGACACAAACACACCTATTGGATGCACAAGATTTATTAGAAACCCGAATTGGACAAGAATAAGCCTAGGGAGGATGAAAATAACCTAATTATTCATCCGATGACACAAACACACCTATTGGATGCACATGATTTGTTAGAAACCCTAATTGGACAAGAATAAGCCTAGGGAGGTCGAAAACGACCAAAATGTTCATCCAATGACACAACCACAAGTATTTGATGCACAAGATTGGTTAGAAACTGTAATTGGACAAAAATAAGCCTAGGGAGGTCGAAAAGTACCTAAAAGTTCATCCAATGACACAAATACACCTATTGGATGCACAAGATTTATTAGAAAACCTAATTGGACAAGAATAAGCCTAGGGTGGTTAAAATGACCTAAATGTTCATCCAATGACACAAACACACCTATTGGATGCACAAGATTTGTTAGAAACCCTAATTGGACAAGAATAAGCCTAGGGAGGTCGAAAATGACCTAAAAGTTCATCCAATGACACAAACACACCTATTGGATGTACAAGATTTATTAGAAACCCTAATTGGACAAGAATAAGCCTAGGGAGGTCGAAAATGACCTAAATGTTCATCCAATGACACAAAGGCAAGTATTGGATGCACAAGATTGGTTAGAAACCCTAATTGGACAAGCATAAGCCTAGGGAGGTCGAAAATGACCTAAAAGTTCATCCAATGACACAAACACACCTATTGCATGCACATGATTTGTTAGAAACCCTAATTGGACATGAATAAGCCTAGGGAGGTCGAAAATGACCTAACAGTTCATCCAATGACACAAACACACCTAATGGATGCACAAGATTTGTTAGAAACCCTAATTGGACAAGAATAAGCCTAGGGAGGTCGAAAATGACCTAACAGTTCATCCAATGACACAAACAAACCTAATGGATGCACAAGATTTGTTAGAAACCCTAATTGGAAAAGAATAAGCCTAGGGAGGTCATCCAATGACACAGACACAAGTATTGGATGCACAAGATTGGTTAGAAACCCTAATTGAACAAGAATAAGCCTAGGGAGGTCGAAAAGTACCTAAAAGTTCATCCAATGACACAAACACAACTATTGGATGCACAAGATTTGTTAGAAACCCTAATTGGACAAGAATAAGCCTAGGGAGATCGAAAACGACCAAAATGTTCATCCAATGACACAAACACAAGTATTTGATGCACAAGATTGGTTAGAAACTGTAATTGGACAAGAATAAGCCTAGGGAGGTCGAAAAGAACCGAAAAGTTCATCCAATGACACCAACACACCTACTGGATGCACAAGATTTGTTAGAAACCCTAATTTGACAAGAATAAGCCTTGGGAGGTAAAAAATGACCTAAATGTTCATCGAATGACACAAACACACCTATTGGATGCACAAGATTTGTTAGAAACCCTAATTGGACAAGAATAAGCCTAGGGAGGTCGAACATGACCTAAAAGTTCATCCAGTGACACAAACACACCTATTGGATGCACAAGATTTATTAGAAACCAGAATTGGACAAGAATAAGCCTAGGGAGGATGAAAATAACCTAATTATTCATCCAATGACACAAACACACCTATTGGATGCACAAGATTTGTTAGAAACCCTAATTCGACAAGAATAAACCTAGGGAGGTCGAAAACGACCAAAATGTTCATCCAATGACACAACCACAAGTATTTCATGCACAAGATTGGTTAGAAACTGTAATAGGACAAAAATAAGCCTAGGGAGGTCGAAAAGTACCTAAAAGTTCATCCAATGACACAAACACACCTATTGGATGCACAAGATTTATTAGAAACCCTAATTGGACAAGAATAAGCCTAGGGTAGTCGAAAATGACCTAAATGTTCATCCAATGACACAAACACACCTATTGGATGCACAAGATTTGTTAGAAACCCTAATTGGACAAGAATAAGCCTAGGGAGGTCGAAAATGACCTAAAAGTTCATCCAATGACACAAACACTCCTATTGGATGCACAAGATTTATTAGAAACCCTAATTGAACAAGAATAAGACTAGGGAGGTCGAAAATGACCTAAATGTTCAACCAATGACACAAACACAAGTATTGGATGCACAAGATTGGTTAGAAACCCTAATTGGACAAGAATAAGCCTAGGGAGGTCGAAAATGACCTAAAAGTTCATCCAATGACACAAACAAACCTATTGCATGCACAAGATTGGTTAGAAACCCTAATTGGACATGAATAAGCCTAGGGAGGTCGAAAATGACCTAACAGTTCATCCAATGACACAAACACACCTAATGGATGCACAAGATTTTTTAGAAACCCTAATTGGACAAGAATAAGCCTAGGGAGGTCGAAAATGACCTAACAGTTCATCCGATGACACAAACAAACCTAATGGATGCACAAGATTTGTTAGAAACCCTAATTGGAGAAGAATAAGCCTAGGGAGATCGAAATCGACCAAAATGTTCATCCAATGACACAAACACAAGTATTTGATGCACAAGATTGGTTAGAAACTGTAATTGGACAAGAATAAGCCTAGGGAGGTCGAAAAGAACCTAAAAGTTCATCCAATGACACTAACACACCTATTGGATGCACAAGATTTGTTAGAAACCCTAATTGGACAAGAATAAGCCTAGGGAGGTCATCCAATGACACAGACACAAGTATTGGATGCACAAGTTTGGTTAGAAACCCTAATTGAACAAGAATAAGCCTAGGGAGGTCGAAAAGTACCTAAAAGTTCATCCAATGACACAAACACAACTATTGGATGCACAAGATTTGTTAGAAACCCTAATTGGACAAGAATAAGCCTAGGGAGATCGAAAACGACCAAAATGTTCATCCAATGACACAAACACAAGTATTTGATGCACAAGATTGGTTAGAAACTGTAATTGGACAAGAATAAGCCTAGGGAGGTCGAAAAGAACCGAAAAGTTCATCCAATGACACCAACACACCTACTGGATGCACAAGATTTGTTAGAAACCCTAATTTGACAAGAATAAGCCTTGGGAGGTAAAAAATGACCTAAATGTTCATCCAATGACACAAACACACCTATTGGATGCACAAGATTTGTTAGAAACCCTAATTGGACAAGAATAAGCCTAGGGAGGTCGAAAATGACCTAAAAGTTCATCCAATGACACAAACACTCCTATTGGATGCACAAGATTTATTAGAAACCCTAATTGAACAAGAATAAGCCTAGGGAGGTCGAAAATGACCTAAATGTTCAACCAATGACACAAACACAAGTATTGGATGCACAAGATTGGTTAGAAACCCTAATTGGACAAGAATAAGCCTAGGGAGGTCGAAAATGACCTAAATGTTCATCCAATGACACAAACACACCTATTGGAAGCACAAGATTGGTTAGAAACCCTAATTGGACAAGAATAAGCCTAGGGAGGTCGAAAATTAACTAAAAGTTCATCCAATGACACAAACACACCTATTGAATGCACAAGATTTGTTAGAAACCCTAATTGGACAAGAATGAGCCTAGGGAGGACGAAAATGCCCTAAATGTTCATCCAATGACACAAACACAAGTATTGGATGCACAAGATTGGTTAGAAACCCTAATTGGACAAGAATAAGCCTAGGGAGGTCGAAAAAGACCTAAAAGTTCATCCAATGACACAAACACACCTATTGGATGCACAAGATTGGTTAGAAACCCTAATTGGACAAGAATAAGCCTAGGGTGGTCGAAAATTACCTAAAAGTTCATCCAATGACACAAACACACCTATTGGATGCACAAGATTTGTTAGAAACCCTAATTGGACAAGAATAAGCCTAGGGAGGACGAAAATGCCCTAAATGTTCATCCAATGACACAAACACACCTATTGGATGCACAAGATTGGTTAGAAACCCTAATTGGACAAGAATAAGCCTAGGGAGGTCGAAAATGACCTAAAAGTTCATCCAATGACACAAACACACCTATTGGATGCACAAGATTTATTAGAAACCCTAATTGGACAAGAATAAGCCTAGGGAGGACGAAAATGACCTAATTGTTCATCCAATGACACAAACACACCTATTGGATGCACAAGATTTGTTACAAACCCTAATTGGACAAGAATAAGCCTAGGGAGGTCGAAAATGACCAAAATGTTCAACCAATGACACAAACACAAGTATTTGATGCAAAAGATTGGTTAGAAACTGTAATTGGACAAGAATAAGCCTAGGGAGGTCGAAAAGTACCTAAAAGTTCATCCAATGACACAAACACACCTATTGGATGCACAAGATTTGATAGAAACCCTAATTGGACATGAATAAGCCTAGGGAGAACGAAAATGACCTAATTGTTCATCCAATGACACAGACACAAGTGTTGGATGCACAAGATTGGTTAGAAACCCTAATTGGACAAGAATAAGCCTAGGAAGGTCGAAAACGACCAAAATGTTCATCCAATGACACAAACACAAGTATTTGATGCACAAGATTGGTTAGAAACTGTAATTGGACAAGAATAAGCCTAGGGAGGTCGAAAAGTACCTAAAAGTTCATCCAATGACACCAACACACCTACTGGATGCACAAGATTTGTTAGAAACCCTAATTGGACAAGAATAAGCCTAGGGAGGTCGAACATGACCTAAAAGTTCATCCAATGACACAAACACACCTATTGGATGCACAAGATTTATTAGAAACCCGAATTGGACAAGAATAAGCCTAGGGAGGATGAAAATAACCTAATTATTCATCCAATGACACAAACACACCTATTGGATGCACAAGATTTGTTAGAAACCCTAATTGGACAAGAATAAGCCTAGGGAGGTCGAAAATGATCTAAATTTTCATCCAATGACACAAACACATGTATTGGATGCACAAGATTGGTTAGAAACCCTAATTGGACAAGAATAAGCCTAGGGAGGTCGAAAAGTACCTAAAAGTTCATCCAGTGACACAAACACAACTATTGGATGCACAAGATTCGTCAGAAACCGTAATTGGACAAGAATAAGCCTAGGGAGGTCGAAAATGACCTAAAAGTTCGTCCAATGACACAAACACACCTATTGCATGGACAAGATTTGTTAGAAACCCTAATTGGAAATGAATAAGCCTAGGGAGAACGAAAATAACCTAATTGTTCATCCAATGACACTAACACACCTATTGGATGCACAAGATTGGTTAGAAACCCTAATTGGACAAGAATAAGCCTAGGGAGGTCGGAAATGATCTAAATGTTCATCCAATGACACAAACACATGTATTGGATGCACAAGATTGGTTAGAAACCCTAATTGGGCAAGAATAAGCCTAGGGAGGTAGAAAAGTACCTAAAAGTTCATCCAGTGACACAAACACAACTATTGGATGCACAAGATTCGTCAGAAACCGTAATTGGACAAGAATAAGCCTAGGGAGGTCAAAAATGACCTAAATGTTCATCCATTGACACAAACACACTTATTGGATGCACAAGATTTGTTAGAAACCCTAATTGGACAAGAATAACCCTAGGGAGGTCGAAAATGACCTAAAAGTTCATCCAATGACACAAACACACCTATTGGATGCACAAGATTTGTTAGAAACCCTAATTGGACAAGAATAAGCCTAGGGAGGTCGAAATCGACCAAAATGTTCATCCAATGACACAAACACAAGTATTTGATGCACAAGATTGGTTAGAAACTTTAATTGGACAAGAATAAGCTTAGGGAGGTCGAAAAGTACCTAAAAGTTCATCCAATGACACTAACACACCTATTGGATGCACAATATTTGTTAGAAACCCTAATTGGACAAGAATAAGCCTAGGGAGGTCATCCAATGACACAGACATAAGTATTGGATGCACAAGATTGGTTAGAAACCCTAATTGAACAAGAATAAGCCTAGGGAGGTCGAAAAGTACCTAAAAGTTCATCCAATAACACAAACACAACTATTGGATGCACAAGATTTGTTAGAAACCCTAATTGGACAAGAATAAGCCTAGGGAGGTCGAAAACGACCAAAATGTTCATCCAATGACACAAACACAAGTATTTGATGCACAAGATTGGTTAGAAACTGTAATTGGACAAGAATAAGCCTAGGGAGGTCGAAAAGAACCTAAAAGTTCATCCAATGACACTAACACACCTATTGGATGCACAAGATTTGTTAGAAACCCTAATTGGACAAGAATAAGCCTAGGGAGGTCATCCAATGACACAGACACAAGTATTGGATGCACAAGTTTGGTTAGAAACCCTAATTGAACAAGAATAAGCCTAGGGAGGTCGAAAAGTACCTAAAAGTTCATCCAATGACACAAACACAACTATTGGATGCACAAGATTTGTTAGAAACCCTAATTGGACAAGAATAAGCCTAGGGAGGTCGAAAACGACCAAAATGTTCATCCAATGACACAAACACAAGTATTTGATGCACAAGATTGGTTAGAAACTGTAATTGGACAAGAATAAACCTAGCGAGGTCGAAAAGAACCGAAAAGTTCATCCAATGACACCAACACACCTACTGGATGCACAAGATTTGTTAGAAACCCTAATTTGACAAGAATAAGCCTTGGGAGGTAAAAAATGACCTAAATGTTCATCCAATGACACAAACACACCTATTGGATGCACAAGATTTGTTAGAAACCCTAATTGGACAAGAATAAGCCTAGGGAGGTCGAACATGACCTAAAAGTTCATCCAATGACACAAACACACCTATTGGATGCACAAGATTTATTAGAAACCAGAATTGGACAAGAATAAGCCTAGGGAGGATGAAAATAACCTAATTATTCATCCAATGACACAAACACAACTATTGGATGCACAAGATTTGTTAGAAACCCTAATTGGACAAGAATAAGCCTAGGGAGGTCGAAAACGACCAAAATGTTCATCCAATGACACAAACATAAGTATTTGATGCACAAGATTGGTTAGAAACTGTAATTGGACAAGAATAAGCCTAGGGAGGTCGAAAAGTACCTAAAAGTTCATCCAATGACACCAACACACCTACTGGATGCACAAGATTTGTTAGAAACCCTAATTGGACAAGAATAAGCCTAGGGAGGTCGAACATGACCTAAAAGTTCATCCAATGACACAAACACACCTATTGGATGCACAAGATTTATTAGAAACCAGAATTGGACAAGAATAAGCCTAGGGAGGATGAAAATAACCTAATTATTCATCCAATGACACAAACACAACTATTGGATGCACAAGATTTGTTAGAAACCCTAATTGGACAAGAATAAGCCTAGGGAGGTCGAAAACGACCAAAATGTTCATCCAATGACACAAACACAAGTATTTGATGCACAAGATTGGTTAGAAACTGTAATTGGACAAGAATAAGCCTAGGGAGGTCGAAAAGAACCTAAAAGTTCATCCAATGACACTAACACACCTATTGGATGCACAAGATTTGTTAGAAACCCTAATTGGACAAGAATAAGCCTAGGGAGGTCATCCAATGACACAGACACAAGTATTGGATGCACAAGTTTGGTTAGAAACCCTAATTGAACAAGAATAAGCCTAGGGAGGTCGAAAAGTACCTAAAAGTTCATCCAATAACACAAACACAACTATTGGATGCACAAGATTTGTTAGAAACCCTAATTGGACAAGAATAAGCCTAGGGAGGTCGAAAACGACCAAAATGTTCATCCAATGACACAAACACAAGTATTTGATGCACAAGATTGGTTAGAAACTGTAATTGGACAAGAATAAGCCTAGGGAGGTCGAAAAGTACCTAAAAGTTCATCCAGTAACACAAACACAACTATTGAATGCACAAGATTCGTTAGAAACCGTAATTGAACAAGAATAAGCCTAGGAAGATAAAAAATGACTTAAATGTTCATCCAACGACACAAACACACTTATTGGATGCACAAGATTTGTTAGAAACCCTAATTGGACAAGAATAAGCCTAGGGAGGTCGAAAATGACCTAAAAGTTCATCCAATGACACAAACACACCTAATGGATGCACAAGATTTGTTAGAAACCCTAATTGGACAAGAATAAGCCTAGGGAGGTCGAAAACGACCAAAATGTTCATCCAATGACACAAACACAAGTATTGGATGCACAAGATTGGTTAGAAACTGTAATTGGACAAGAATAAGCCTAGGGAGGTCGAAAAGTACCTAAAAGTTCATCCAATGACACAAACACACCTATTGGATGCACAAGATTTGTTAGAAACCCTAATTGGACAAGAATAAGCCTAGGGAGGTCGAAAATGACCTAAAAGTTCATCCAATGACACAAACACTCCTATTGGATGCACAAGATTTATTAGAAACCCTAATTGAACAAGAATAAGCCTAGGGAGGTCGAAAATGACCTAAATGTTCAACCAATGACACAAACACAAGTATTGGATGCACAAGATTGGTTAGAAACCCTAATTGGACAAGAATAAGCCTAGGGAGGTCGAAAATGACCTAAAAGTTCATCCAATGACACAAACAAACCTATTGCATGCACAAGATTGGTTAGAAACCCTAATTGGACATGAATAAGCCTAGGGAGGTCGAAAATGACCTAACAGTTCATCCAATGACACAAACACACCTAATGGATGCACAAGATTTTTTAGAAACCCTAATTGGACAAGAATAAGCCTAGGGAGGTCGAAAATGACCTAACAGTTCATCCGATGACACAAACAAACCTAATGGATGCACAAGATTTGTTAGAAACCCTAATTGGAGAAGAATAAGCCTAGGGAGATCGAAATCGACCAAAATGTTCATCCAATGACACAAACACAAGTATTTGATGCACAAGATTGGTTAGAAACTGTAATTGGACAAGAATAAGCCTAGGGAGGTCGAAAAGAACCTAAAAGTTCATCCAATGACACTAACACACCTATTGGATGCACAAGATTTGTTAGAAACCCTAATTGGACAAGAATAAGCCTAGGGAGGTCATCCAATGACACAGACACAAGTATTGGATGCACAAGTTTGGTTAGAAACCCTAATTGAACAAGAATAAGCCTAGGGAGGTCGAAAAGTACCTAAAAGTTCATCCAATGACACAAACACAACTATTGGATGCACAAGATTTGTTAGAAACCCTAATTGGACAAGAATAAGGCTAGGGAGGTCGAAAACGACCAAAATGTTCATCCAATGACACAAACACAAGTATTTGATGCACAAGATTGGTTAGAAACTGTAATTGGACAAGAATAAGCCTAGGGAGGTCGAAAAGTACCTAAAAGTTCATCCAATGACACAAACACACCTATTGGATGCACAAGATTTGTTAGAAACCCTAATTGGAAAAGAATAAGCCTAGGGAGGTCGAAAACGACCAAAATGTTCATCCAATGACACAAACACAAGTATTTGATGCACAAGATTGGTTAGAAACTGTAATTGGACAAGAATAAGCCTAGGGAGGTCGAAAAGTACCTAAAAGTTCATGCAATGACACCAACACACCTACTGGATGCACAAGATTTGTTAGAAACCCTAATTGGACAAGAATAAGCCTAGGGAGGTCGAAAATGACCTAAATGTTCATCCAATGACACAAACACACCTATTGGATGCACAAGATTTGTTAGAAACCCTAATTGGACAAGAATAAGCCTAGGGAGGTCGAACATGACCTAAAAGTTCATCCAATGACACAAACACACCTATTGGATGCACAAGATTTATTAGAAACCCGAATTGGACAAGAATAAGCCTAGGGAGGATGAAAATAACCTAATTATTCATCCGATGACACAAACACACCTATTGGATGCACATGATTTGTTAGAAACCCTAATTGGACAAGAATAAGCCTAGGGAGGTCGAAAACGACCAAAATGTTCATCCAATGACACAACCACAAGTATTTGATGCACAAGATTGGTTAGAAACTGTAATTGGACAAAAATAAGCCTAGGGAGGTCGAAAAGTACCTAAAAGTTCATCCAATGACACAAATACACCTATTGGATGCACAAGATTTATTAGAAAACCTAATTGGACAAGAATAAGCCTAGGGTGGTTAAAATGACCTAAATGTTCATCCAATGACACAAACACACCTATTGGATGCACAAGATTTGTTAGAAACCCTAATTGGACAAGAATAAGCCTAGGGAGGTCGAAAATGACCTAAAAGTTCATCCAATGACACAAACACACCTATTGGATGTACAAGATTTATTAGAAACCCTAATTGGACAAGAATAAGCCTAGGGAGGTCGAAAATGACCTAAATGTTCATCCAATGACACAAAGGCAAGTATTGGATGCACAAGATTGGTTAGAAACCCTAATTGGACAAGCATAAGCCTAGGGAGGTCGAAAATGACCTAAAAGTTCATCCAATGACACAAACACACCTATTGCATGCACATGATTTGTTAGAAACCCTAATTGGACATGAATAAGCCTAGGGAGGTCGAAAATGACCTAACAGTTCATCCAATGACACAAACACACCTAATGGATGCACAAGATTTGTTAGACACCCTAATTGGACAAGAATAAGCCTAGGAAGGTCGAAAATGACCTAACAGTTCATCCAATGACACAAACAAACCTAATGGATGCACAAGATTTGTTAGAAACCCTAATTGGAAAAGAATAAGCCTAGGGAGGTCATCCAATGACACAGACACAAGTATTGGATGCACAAGATTGGTTAGAAACCCTAATTGAACAAGAATAAGCCTAGGGAGGTCGAAAAGTACCTAAAAGTTCATCCAATGACACAAACACAACTATTGGATGCACAAGATTTGTTAGAAACCCTAATTGGACAAGAATAAGCCTAGGGAGATCGAAAACGACCAAAATGTTCATCCAATGACACAAACACAAGTATTTGATGCACAAGATTGGTTAGAAACTGTAATTGGACAAGAATAAGCCTAGGGAGGTCGAAAAGAACCGAAAAGTTCATCCAATGACACCAACACACCTACTGGATGCACAAGATTTGTTAGAAACCCTAATTTGACAAGAATAAGCCTTGGGAGGTAAAAAATGACCTAAATGTTCATCCAATGACACAAACACACCTATTGGATGCACAAGATTTGTTAGAAACCCTAATTGGACAAGAATAAGCCTAGGGAGGTCGAACATGACCTAAAAGTTCATCCAGTGACACAAACACACCTATTGGATGCACAAGATTTATTAGAAACCAGAATTGGACAAGAATAAGCCTAGGGAGGATGAAAATAACCTAATTATTCATCCAATGACACAAACACACCTATTGGATGCACAAGATTTGTTAGAAACCCTAATTCGACAAGAATAAACCTAGGGAGGTCGAAAACGACCAAAATGTTCATCCAATGACACAACCACAAGTATTTCATGCACAAGATTGGTTAGAAACTGTAATAGGACAAAAATAAGCCTAGGGAGGTCGAAAAGTACCTAAAAGTTCATCCAATGACACAAACACACCTATTGGATGCACAAGATTTGTTAGAAACCCTAATTGGACAAGAATAAGCCTAGGGAGGTCGAACATGACCTAAAAGTTCATCCAATGACACAAACACACCTATTGGATGCACAAGATTTATTAGAAACCCGAATTGGACAAGAATAAGCCTAGGGAGGATGAACATGACCTAAAAGTTCATCCAATGACACAAACACACCTATTGGATGCACAAGATTTATTAGAAACCCGAATTGGACAAGAATAAGCCTAGGGAGGATGAAAACGACCAAAATGTTCATCCAATGACACAAACACACCTATTGGATGCACAAGATTGGTTAGAAACCCTAATTGGACACGAATAAGCCTAGGGAGGTCGAAAATGACCTAAATGTTCATCCAATGACACAAACACAAGTATTGGATGCACAAGATTTGTTAGAAACCCTAATTGGACAAGAATAAACCTAGGGAAGTCAAAAAGTACCTAAAAGTTCATCCAGTGACACAAACACAACTATAGGATGCACAAGATTTGTTAGAAACCCTAATTGGACAAGAATTAGCCTAGGGAGGTCGAAAATGATCTAAAAGTTCATCCAATGACACAAACACACTTATTGGATGCACAAGATTTGTTAGATACCATAATTGGACAAGATAAAGCCTAGGGAGGTCGAAAATGACCTAAAAGTTCATCCAATGACACAAACACACCTATTGGATGCACAAGATTTGATAGAAACCCTAATTGGACAAGAATAAGGCTAGGGAGGACGAAAATGACCTAATTGTTCATCCAATGACAAAAACACACCTATTGGATGCACAAGATTTGTTTGAAACCCTAATTGGACAAGACTAAGCCTAGGGAGGTCAAAAATGACCTAAATGTTCATCCAATGACACAAACACACTTATTGGATGCACAAGATTTGTTAGAAACCCTTATTGGACAAGAATAAGCCTAGGGAGGTCGAAAATGACCTAAAAGTTCATCCAATGACACAAACACACCTATTGGATGCACAAGATTTATTAGAAACCCTAATTGGACAAGAATAAGCCTAGGGAGGACGAAAATGACCTAATTGTTCATCCAATGACACAAACACACCTATTGGATGCACAAGATTTGTTACAAACCCTAATTGGACAAGAATAAGCCTAGGGAGGTCGAAAATGACCTAAAAGTTCATCCAATGACACAAACACACCTATTGGATCCACAAGATTTATTAGAAACCCTAATTGGACAAGAATAAGCCTAGGGAGGACGAAAATGACCTAATTGTTCATCCAATGACACAAACACACCTATTGGATGCACAAGATTTGTTAGAAACCCTAATTGGACAAGAATAAGCCTAGGGAGGTCGAAAATGACCAAAATGTTCATTCAATGACACAAACACAAGTATTTGATGCACAAGATTGGTTAGAAACTGTAATTGGACAAGAATAAGCCTAGGGAGGTCGAAAAGTACCTAAAAGTTCATCCAATGACACAAACACACCTATTGGATGCACAAGATTTGTTAGAAACCCTAATTGGACAAGAATAAGGCTAGGGAGGTCGAAAATGATCTAAATGTTCATCCAATGACACAAACACAAGTATTGGATGCACAAGATTGGTTAGAAACCCTAATTGGACAAGAATAAGCCTAGGAAGGTCGAAAACGACCAAAATGTTCATCCAATGACACAAACACAAGTATTTGATGCACAAGATTGGTTAGAAACTGTAATTGGACAAGAATAAGCCTAGGGAGGTCGAAAAGTACCTAAAAGTTCATCCAATGACACAAACACACCTATTGGATGCACAAGATATGTTAGAAACCCTAATTGGACAAGAATAAGCCTAGTGAGGTCGAAAATGACCTAAAAGTTCATCCAATGACACAAACACACCTATTGGATGTACAAGATTTGTAAGAAACCCTAATTGGACAAGAATAAGCCAAGGGAGGACGAAAATGACCTAATTGTTCATCCAATGACACAAACACACCTATTGGATGCACAAGATTTGTTAGAAACATTAATTGGACAGGAATAAGCCTAGGGAGGTCGAAAATGACCAAAATGTTCATCCAATGACACAAACACAAGTATTGGATGCACAAGATTTGTTAGAAACCCTAATTGGACAAGAATAAGCTTAGGGAGGTCGAAAATGATCTAAATGTTCATCCAATGACACAAACACAAGTATTGGATGCACAAGATTGGTTAGAAACCCTAATTGGACAAGAATAAGCCTAGGGAGGTCGAAAATGATCTAAATGTTCATCCAATGACACAAACACAAGTATTGGATGCACAAGATTGGTTAGAAACCCTAATTGGACAAGAATAAGCCTAGGGAGGTCGAAAATGACCTAAAAGTTCATCCAATGACACAAACACACCTATTGGATGCACAAGATTTGTTAGAAACCCTAATTGGACAAGAATAAGCCTAGGGAGGTCGAAAATGACCTAAATTGTTCATCCAATGACACAAACACAAGTATTGGATGCACAAGATTGGTTAGAAACCCTAATTGGACAAGAATAAGCCTAGGGAGGTCGAAAATGACCTAAAAGTTCATCCAATGACACAAACACACCTATTGCATGCACAAGATTTGTTAGAAACCCTAATTGGACATGAATAAGCCTAGGGAGGTCGAAAATGACCTAACAGTTCATCCAATGACACAAACACACCTAATGGATGCACAAGATTTGTTAGAAACCCTAATTGGACAAGAATAAGCCTAGGGAGGTCGAAAATGACCTAACAGTTCATCCAATGACACAAACACACCTAATGGATGCACAAGATTTGTTAGAAACCCTAATTGGACAAGAATAAGCCTAGGGAGGTCGAAATCAACCAAAATGTTCATCCAATGACACAAACAAAAGTATTTGATGCACAAGATTGGTTAGAAACTTTAATTGGACAAGAATAAGCCTAGGGAGGTCGAAAAGTACCTAAAAGTTCATCCAATGACACTAACACACCTATTGGATGCACAATATTTGTTAGAAACCCTAATTGGACAAGAATAAGCCTAGGGAGGTCATCCAATGACACAGACACAAGTATTGGATGCACAAGATTGGTTAGAAACCCTAATTGAACAAGAATAAGCCTAGGGAGGTCGAAAAGTACCTAAAAGTTCATCCAATGACACAAACACAACTATTGGATGCACAAGATTTGTTAGAAACCCTAATTGGACAAGAATAAGCCTAGGGAGGTCGAAAACGACCAAAATGTTCATCCAATGACACAAACACAAGTATTTGATGCACAAGATTGGTTAGAAACTGTAATTGGACAAGAATAAGCCTAGGGAGGTCGAAAAGAACCTAAAAGTTCATCCAATGACACTAACACACCTATTGGATGCACAAGATTTGTTAGAAACCCTAATTGGACAAGAATAAGCCTAGGGAGGTCATCCAATGACACAGACACAAGTATTGGATGCACAAGTTTGGTTAGAAACCCTAATTGAACAAGAATAAGCCTAGGGAGGTCGAAAAGTACCTAAAAGTTCATCCAATGACACAAACACAACTATTGGATGCACAAGATTTGTTAGAAACCCTAATTGGACAAGAATAAGCCTAGGGAGGTCGAAAATGACCTAAATGTTCATCCAATGACACAAACACAAGTATTGGATGCACAAGATTGGTTAGAAACCCTAATTGGACAAGAATAAGCCTAGGGAGGTCGAAAACGACCAAAATGTTCATCCAATGACACAAACACAAGTATTTGATGCACAAGATTGGTTAGAAACTGTAATTGGACAAGAATAAGCCTAGGGAGGTCGAAAAGTACCTAAAAGTTCATCCAATGACACAAACACACCTACTGGATGCACAAGATTTGTTAGAAACCCTAATTGGACAAGAATAAGCCTAGGGAGGTCGAACATGACCTAAAAGTTCATCCAATGACACAAACACACCTATTGGATGCACAAGATTTATTAGAAACCCGAATTGGACAAGAATAAGCCTAGGGAGGATGAACATGACCTAAAAGTTCATCCAATGACACAAACACACCTATTGGATGCACAAGATTTATTAGAAACCCGAATTGGACAAGAATAAGCCTAGGGAGGATGAAAACGACCAAAATGTTCATCCAATGACACAAACACAAGTATTTGATGCACAAGATTGGTTAGAAACTGTAATTGGACAAGAATAAGCCTAGGGAGGTCGAAAAGTACCTAAAAGTTCATCCAATGACACCAACACACCTACTGGATGCACAAGATTGGTTAGAAACCCTAATTGAACAAGAATAAGCCTAGGGAGGTCAAAAAGTAACTAAAAGTTCATCCAATGACACAAACACACCTATTGGATGCACAAGATTTATTAGAAACCCGAATTGGACAAGAATAAGCCTAGGGAGGATGAACATGACCTAAAAGTTCATCCAATGACACAAACACACCTATTGGATGCACAAGATTTATTAGAAACCCGAATTGGACAAGAATAAGCCTAGGGAGGATGAAAACGACCAAAATGTTCATCCAATGACACAAACACAAGTATTTGATGCACAAGATTGGTTAGAAATTGTAATTGGACAAGAATAAGCCTAGGGAGGTCGAAAAGTACCTAAAAGTGCATCCAATGACACAAACACACCTATTGGATGCACAAAATTGGTTAGAAACCCTAATTGGACAAGAATAAGCCTAGGGAGGTCGAAAATGACCTAAATGGTCATCCAACGACACAGACACAAGTATTGGATGCACAAGATTGGTTAGAAACCCTAATTGAACAAGAATAAGCCTAGGGAGGTCGAAAAGTAACTCAAAGTTCATCCAATGACACAAACACAACTATTGGATGCACAAGATTTATTAGAAACCCGAATTGGACAAGAATAAGCCTAGGGAGGATGAACATGACCTAAAAGTTCATCCAATGACACAAACACACCTATTGGATGCACAAGATTTATTAGAAACCCGAATTGGACAAGAATAAGCCTAGGGAGGATGAAAACGACCAAAATGTTCATCCAATGACACAAACACACCTATTGGATGCACAAGATTGGTTAGAAACCCTAATTGGACAAGAATAAGCCTAGGGAGGTCGAAAATGACCTAAATGTTCATCCAATGACACAAACACAAGTATTGGATGCACAAGATTTGTTAGAAACCCTAATTGGACAAGAATAAGCCTAGGGAGGTCGAAAAGTACTTAAAAGTTCATCCAGTGACACAAACACAACTATTGGATGCACAAGATTCGTTAGAAACCGTAATTGGACAAGAATAAGCCTAGGGAGGTAAAAAATGACCTAAATGTTCATCCAATGACACAAACACACCTATTGGATGCACAAGATTTGATAGAAACTCTAATTGGACATGAATAAGCCTAGGGAGAACGAAAATGACCTAATTGTTCATCCAATGACACAGACACAAGTGTTGGATGCACAAGATTGGTTAGAAACCCTAATTGGACAAGAATAAGCCTAGGAAGGTCGAAAACGACCAAAATGTTCATCCAATGACACAAACACAAGTATTTGATGCACAAGATTGGTTAGAAACTGTAATTGGACAAGAATAAGCCTAGGGAGGTCGAAAAGTACCTAAAAGTGCATCCAATGACACAAACACACCTATTGGATGCACAAAATTGGTTAGAAACCCTAATTGGACAAGAATAAGCCTAGGGAGGTCGAAAATGACCTAAATGGTCATCCAACGACACAGACACAAGTATTGGATGCACAAGATTGGTTAGAAACCCTAATTGAACAAGAATAAGCCTAGGGAGGTCGAAAAGTAACTAAAAGTTCATCCAATGACACAAACACAACTATTGGATGCACAAGATTTATTAGAAACCCGAATTGGACAAGAATAAGCCTAGGGAGGATGAACATGACCTAAAAGTTCATCCAATGACACAAACACACCTATTGGATGCACAAGATTTATTAGAAACCCGAATTGGACAAGAATAAGCCTAGGGAGGATGAAAACGACCAAAATGTTCATCCAATGACACAAACACACCTATTGGATGCACAAGATTGGTTAGAAACCCTAATTGGACAAGAATAAGCCTAGGGAGGTCGAAAATGACCTAAATGTTCATCCAATGACACAAACACAAGTATTGGATGCACAAGATTTGTTAGAAACCCTAATTGGACAAGAATAAGCCTAGGGAGGTCGAAAAGTACTTAAAAGTTCATCCAGTGACACAAACACAACTATTGGATGCACAAGATTCGTTAGAAACCGTAATTGGACAAGAATAAGCCTAAGGAGGTAAAAAATGACCTAAATGTTCACCCAATGACACAAACACACTTATTGGATGCACAAGATTTGTTAGAAACAATAATTGGACAAGATAAAGCCTAGGGAGGTCGAAAATGACCTAATTGTTCATCCAATGACACAAACACACCTATTGGATGCACAAGATTTGTTTAAAACCCTAATTGGACAAGACTAAGCCTAGGGAGGTGAAAAATGACCTAAATGTTCATCCCATGACACAAACACACTTATTGGATGCACAAGATTTGTTAGAAACCCTTACTGGACAAGAATAACCCTAGGGAGGTCGAATATGACCTAAAAGTTCATCCAATGACACAAACACACCTATTGGATGCACAAGATTTATTAGAAACCCTAATTGGACAAGAATAAGCCTAGCGAGGACGAAAATGACCTAATTGTTCATCCAATGACACAAACACACCTATTGGATGCACAAGATTTGTTACAAACCCTAATTGGACAAGAATAAGCCTAGGGAGGTCGAAAATGACCAAAATGTTCAACCAATGACACAAACACAAGTATTTGATGCAAAAGATTGGTTAGAAACTGTAATTGGACAAGAATAAGCCTAGGGAGGTCGAAAAGTACCTAAAAGTTCATCCAATGACACAAACACACCTATTGGATGCACAAGATTTGATAGAAACCCTAATTGGACATGAATAAGCCTAGGGAGAACGAAAATGACCTAATTGTTCATCCAATGACACAGACACAAGTATTGGATGCACAAGATTGGTTAGAAACCCTAATTGAACAAGAATAAGCCTAGGAAGGTCGAAAAGTAACTAAAAGTTCATCCAATGACACAAACACAACTATTGGATGCACAAGATTTGTTAGAAACCCTAATTGGACAAGAATAAGCTTAGGGAGGTCGAAAACGACCAAAATGTTCATCCAATGACACAAACACAAGTATTCGATGCACAAGATTGGTTAGAAACTGTAATTGGACAAGAATAAGCCTAGGGAGGTCAAAAATGACCTAAATGTTCATCCAATGACGCAAACACACTTATTGAATGCACAAGATTTGTTAGAAACCCTAATTGGACAAGAATAAGCCTAGGGAGGACGAAAATGACCTAATAGTTCATCCAGTGACACAAACACATTTATTGGATACACAAGATTTGTTAGAAACCATAATTGGACAAGATAAAGCCTAGGGAGGTCGAAAATGACCTAAAAGTTCATCCAATGACACAAACACAAGTATTTGATGCAAAAGATTGGTTAGAAACTGTAATTGGACAAGAATAAGCCTAGGGAGGTCGAAAAGTACCTAAAAGTTCATCCAATGACACAAACACAACTATTGGATGCACAAGATTTGTTAGAAACCCTAATTGGACAAGAATAAGCCTAGGGAGGTCGAAAACGACCAAAGTGTTCATCCAATGACACAAACACAAGTATTCGGTGCACAAGATTGGTTAGAAAATGTAATTGGACAAGAATAAGCCTAGGGAGGTCGAAAACGACCAAAATGTTCATCCAATGACATAAACACAAGTATTCGATGCACAAGATTGGTTAGAAACTGTAATTGGACAAGAATAAGCCTTGGGAGGTCAAAAATGACCTAAATGTTCATCCAATGACACAAACACACTTATTGAATGCACAAGATTTGTTAGAAACCCTAAGTGGACAAGAATAAGCCTAGGGAGGTCGAAAATGACCTAAAAGTTCATCCAATGACACAAACACACCTATTA
This sequence comes from Cicer judaicum, assembly GCA_037974835.1. Lineage (NCBI taxonomy): Eukaryota > Viridiplantae > Streptophyta > Magnoliopsida > Fabales > Fabaceae > Cicer > Cicer judaicum. The sequence goes on from JBBPBS010000467.1 coordinate 367,285, forward strand.
GATGCACAAGATTTGTTAGAAACCCTAATTGGACAAGAATAAGCCTAGGGAGGACGAAAATGACCTAATTGTTCATCCAGTGACACAAACACACCTATTGAGTGCACAAGATTTGTTAGAAACCCTAATTGGACAAGAATAAGCCTAGGGAGGTCGAAAACGACCAAAATGTTCATCCAATGACACAAACACAAGTATTCGATGCACAAGATTGGTTAGAAACTGTAATTGGACAAGAATAAGCCTAGGGAGGTCGAAAACGACCAAAATGTTCATCCAATGACACAAACACAAGTATTCGATGCACAAGATTGGTTAGAAACTGTAATTGGACAAGAATAAGCCTTGGGAGGTCAAAAATGACCTAAATGTTCATCCAATGACACAAACACACTTATTGAATGCACAAGATTTGTTAGAAACCCTAATTGGACAAGAATAAGCCTAGGGAGGTCGAAAATGACCTAAAAGTTCATCCAATGACACAAACACACCTATTGGATGCACAAGATTTGTTAGAAACCCTAATTGGACAAGAATAAGCCTAGGGAGGACGAAAATGACCTAATTGTTCATCCAGTGACACAAACACACCTATTGGATGCACAAGATTTGTTAGAAACCCTAATTGAACAAGACTAAGCCTAGGGAGGTCAAAAATAACCTAAATGTTCATCCAATGACACAAACACACCTATTGGATGCACAAGATTTGTTAGAAGCCTTAATTGGACAAGAATAAGCCTAGGAAGGTCGGAAAAGACCTAAAAGTTCATCCAATGACACAAACACACCTATTGGATGCACAAGATTTGTTAGAAACCCTAATTGGACAAGAATAAGCCTAGGGAGGACGAAAATGACCTAATTGTTCATCCAATGACACAAACACACCTATTGGATGCACAAGATTTGTTAGAAACCCTAATTGGACAAGACTTTGCCTAGGGAGGTCAAAAATGACCTAAATTTTCATCCAATGACACAAACACACCTATTGGATGCACAAGATTTGTTAGAAGCCCTAATTGGACAAGAATAAGCCTAGGGAGGTCGAAAATGACCTAAAAGTTCATCCAATGACACAAACACACCTATTGGATGCACAAGATTTGTTAGAAACCCTAATTGGACAAGAATAAGCCTAGGGAGGTCGAAAATGACCTAATTGTTCATCCAATGACACAAACACACCTATTGGATGCACAAGATTGGTTAGAAACCCTAATTGGACAAGAATAAGCCTAGGGAGGTCGAAAATGACCTAAATGTTCATCCAATGACACAAACACAAGTATTGGATGCACAAGATTTGTTAGAAACCCTAATTGGACAAGAATAAGCCTAGGGACGTCGAAAAGTACTTAAAAGTTCATCCAGTGACACAAACACAACTATTGGATGCACAAGATTCGTTAGAAACCGTAATTGGACAAGAATAAGCCTAGGGAGGTCAAAAATGACCTAAATGTTCATCCAATGACACAAACACACCTATTGGATGCACAAGATTTGTTAGAAACCCTAATTGGACAAGAATAAGCCTAGGGAGGTCGAACATGACCTAAAAGTTCATCCAATGACACAAACACACCTATTGGATGCACAAGATTTATATGAAACCCGAATTGGACAAGAATAAGCCTAGGGAGGATGGAAACGACCAAAATGTTCATCCAATGACACAAACACACCTATTGGATGCACAAGATTTGTTAGAAACCCTAATTGGACCAGAATGAGCCTAGGGAGGTCGAAAATGACCTAAATGTTCATCCAATGACACAAACACGAGTATTGGATGCACAAGATTTGTTAGAAACCCTAATTGGACAAGAATAAGCCTAGGGAGGTCGAAAAGTACCTAAAAGTTCATCCAGTGACACAAACACAACTATTGGATGCACAAGATTCGTTAGAAACCGTAATTGGACAAGAATAAGCCTAGGGAGGTCAAAAATGACCTAAATGTTCACCCAATGACACAAACACACTTATTGGATGCACAAGATTTGTTGGAAACCATAATTGGACAAGATAAAGCCTAGGGAGGTCGAAAATGACCTAAAAGTTCATCCAATGACACAAACACACCTATTGGATGCACAAGATTTGATAGAAACCCTAATTGGACAAGAATAAGCCTAGGGAGGACGAAAATGACCTAATTGTTCATCCAATGACACAAACACACCTATTGGATGCACAAGATTTGTTAGAAACCCTAATTGGACAAGAATAAGCCTAGGGAGGACGAAAATGACCTAATTGTTCATCCAATGACACAAACACACCTATTGGATGCACAAGATTTATATGAAACCCGAATTGGACAAGAATAAGCCTAGGGAGGATGGAAACGACCAAAATGTTCATCCAATGACACAAACACACCTATTGGATGCACAAGATTTGTTAGAAACCCTAATTGGACAAGAATAAGCCTAGGGAGGACGAAAATGACCTAATTGTTCATCCAGTGACACAAACACACCTATTGGATGCACAACATTTGTTAGAAACCCTAATTGGACAAGAATAAGCCTAAGGAGGACGAAAATGACCTAAAAGTTCATCCAATGACACAAACACACCTATTGGATGCACAAGATTTGTTAGAAACCCTAATTGGACAAGAATAAGCCTAGGGAGGACGAAAATGACCTAATTGTTCATCCAGTGACACAAACACACTTATTGGATGCACAAGATTTGTTAGAAACCCTAATTGGACAAGACTAAGCCTAGGGAGGTCAAAAATGATCTAAATGTTCATCCAATGACACAAACACACCTATTGGATGCACAAGATTTGTTAGAAGCCCTAATTGGACAAGAATAAGCCTAGGGAGGTCGGAAATGACCTAAAAGTTCATCCAATGACACAAACACACCTATTGGATGCACAAGATTTGTTAGAAACCCTAATTGGACAAGAATAAGCCTAGGGAGGACGAAAATGACCTAATTGTTCATCCAATGACAGAAACACACCTATTGGATGCACAAGATTTGTTAGAAACCCTAATTGGACAAGACTTTGCCTAGGGAGGTCAAAAATGACTTAAATGTTCATCCAATGACACAAACACACCTATTGGATGCACAAGATTTGTTAGAAGCCCTAATTGGACAAGAATAAGCCTAGGGAGGTCGAAAATGACCTAAAAGTTCATCCAATGACACAAACACACCTATTGGATGCACAAGATTTGTTAGAAACCCTAATTGGACAAGAATAAGCCTAGGGAGGACGAAAATGACCTAATTGTTCATCCAACGACACAAACAGACCTATTGGATGCACAAGATTGGTTAGAAACCCTAATTGGACAAGAATACGCCTAGGGAGGTCAAAAATGATCAACATGTTCATCCAATGACACAAACACAAGTATTGGATGCACAAGATTGGTTTGAAACCCTAATTGGACAAGAATAAGCCTAGGGAGGTCGAAAAGTACCTAAAAGTTCATCCAGTGACACAAACACAACTATTGAATGCACAAGATTCCTTAGAAACCGTAATTGGACAAGAATAAGCCTAGGAAGCTCAAAAATGACCAAAATGCTCATCCAATAACACAAACACACTTATTGGATGCACAAGATTTGTTAGAAACCCTAATTGAACAAGAATAAGCCTAGGGAGGTCGAAAATGACCTAAAAGTTCATCCAATGACACAAACACACCTACTGGATGCACAAGATTTGTTAGAAACCCTAATTGGACAAGAATAAGCCTAGGTAGGACGAAAATGACCTAATTGTTCATCCAATGACACAAGCACACCTATTGGATGCACAAGATTTGTTAGAAACCCTAATTGGACAAGAAAAAGCCTAGGGAGGTCGAAAATGACCAAAATGTTCATCTAATGACACAAACACATGTATTTGACGCACAAGATTGGTTAGAAACTGTAATTGGATAAGAATAAGCCTAGGGAGGTCGAAAATGATCTAAATGTTCATCCAATGACAGAAACATAAGTATTAGATGCACAAGATTGGTTAGAAACCCTAATTGGACAAGAATAAGTCCAGGGATGACGAAAAGTACCTAAAAGTTCATCTAGTGACACAAACACAACTATTGGATGCACAAGATTCGTCAGAAACCGTAATTGGACAAGAATAAGCCTAGGGAGGTCAAAAATGACCTAAATGTTCATCCAATGACACAAACACACTTATTGGATGCACAAGATTTGTTAGAAACCCTAATTGGACAAGAATAAGCCTAGGGAGGTCGAAATCGACCAAAATGTTCATCTAATTACACAAACACAAGTATTTGATGCACAAGATTGGTTAGAAACTGTAATTGGACAAGAATAAGCCTAGGGAGGACGAAAAGTACCTAAAATTTCATCCAATGACAACTAACACACCTATTGGATGCACAAGATTTGTTAGAAACCCTAATTGGACAAGAATAAGCCTTGGGAGGTCATCCAATGACACAAACACAAGTATTGGATGCACAAGATTGGTTAGAAACCCTAATTGAACAAGAATAAGCCTAGGGAGGTCGAAAACTACCTAAAAGTTCATCCAATGACACAAACACAACTATTGGATGCACAAGATTTGTTAGAAACCCTAATTGGACAAGAATAAGCCTAGGGCGGTCGAAAACGACCAAAATGTTCATCCAATGACACAAACACAAGTATTTGATGCACAAGATTGGTTAGAAACTGTAATTGGACAAGAATAAGCCTAGGGAGGTCGAAAAGTACCTAAAAGTTCATCCAATGACACCAACACACCTACTGGATGCACAAGATTTGTTAGAAACCCTAATTGGACAAGAATAAGCCTAGGGAGGTCAAAAATGACCTAAATGTTCATCCGATGACACAAACACACCTATTGGATGCACAAGATTTGTTAGAAACCCTAATTGGACAAGAATAAGCCTAGGGAGGTCGAACATGACCTAAAAGTTCATCCAATGACACAAACACACCTATTGGATGCACAAGATTTATATGAAACCCGAATTGGACAAGAATAAGCCTAGGGAGGATGGAAACGACCAAAATGTTCATCCAATGACACAAACACACCTATTGGATGCACAAGATTTGTTAGAAACCCTAATTGGACCAGAATGAGCCTAGGGAGGTCGAAAATGACCTAAATGTTCATCCAATGACACAAACACGAGTATTGGATGCACAAGATTTGTTAGAAACCCTAATTGGACAAGAATAAGCCTAGGGAGGTCGAAAAGTACCTAAAAGTTCATCCAGTGACACAAACACAACTATTGGATGCACAAGATTCGTTAGAAACCGTAATTGGACAAGAATAAGCCTAGGGAGGTCAAAAATGACCTAAATGTTCACCCAATGACACAAACACACTTATTGGATGCACAAGATTTGTTGGAAACCATAATTGGACAAGATAAAGCCTAGGGAGGTCGAAAATGACCTAAAAGTTCATCCAATGACACAAACACACCTATTGGATGCACAAGATTTGATAGAAACCCTAATTGGACAAGAATAAGGCTAGGGAGGACGAAAATGACCTAATTGTTCATCCAATGACACAAACACACCTATTGGATGCACAAGATTTGTGTGAAACCCTAATTGGACAAGACTAAGCCTAGGGAGGTCAAAAATGACCTAAATGTTCATCTAATGACACAAACACACTTATTGGATGCACAAGATTTGTTAGAAACCCTTATTGGACAAGAATAACCCTAGGGAGGTCGAAAATGACCTAAAAGTTCATACAATGACACAAACACACCTATTGGATGCACAAGATTTATTAGAAACCCTAATTGGACAAGAATAAGCCTAGGGAGGACGAAAATGACCTAATTGTTCATCCAGTGACACAAACACACCTATTGGATGCACAAGATTTGTTACAAACCCTAATTGGACAAGAATAAGCCTAGGGAGGACGAAAATGACCTAATTGTTCATCCAATGACACAAACACACCTATTGGATGCACAAGATTTATATGAAACCCGAATTGGACAAGAATAAGCCTAGGGAGGATGGAAACGACCAAAATGTTCATCCAATGACACAAACACACCTATTGGATGCACAAGATTTGTTAGAAACCCTAATTGGACCAGAATAAGCCTAGGGAGGTCGAAAATGACCTAAATGTTCATCCAATGACACAAACACGAGTATTGGATGCACAAGATTTGTTAGAAACCCTAATTGGACAAGAATAAGCCTAGGGAGGTCGAAAAGTACCTAAAAGTTCATCCAGTGACACAAACACAACTATTGGATGCACAAGATTCGTTAGAAACCGTAATTGGACAAGAATAAGACTAGGGAGGTCAAAAATGACCTAAATGTTCACCCAATGACACAAACACACTTATTGGATGCACAAGATTTGTTGGAAACCATAATTGGACAAGATAAAGCCTAGGGAGGTCGAAAATGACCTAAAAGTTCATCCAATGACACAAACACACCTATTGGATGCACAAGATTTGATAGAAACCCTAATTGGACAAGAATAAGGCTAGGGAGGACGAAAATGACCTAATTGTTCATCCAATGACACAAACACACCTATTGGATGCACAAGATTTGTGTGAAACCCTAATTGGACAAGACTAAGCCTAGGGAGGTCAAAAATGACCTAAATGTTCATCTAATGACACAAACACACTTATTGGATGCACAAGATTTGTTAGAAACCCTTATTGGACAAGAATAACCCTAGGGAGGTCGAAAATGACCTAAAAGTTCATCCAATGACACAAACACACCTATTGGATGCACAAGATTTATTAGAAACCCTAATTGGACAAGAATAAGCCTAGGGAGGATGGAAACGACCAAAATGTTCATCCAATGACACAAACACACCTATTGGATGCACAAGATTTGTTAGAAACCCTAATTGGACCAGAATAAGCCTAGGGAGGTCGAAAATGACCTAAATGTTCATCCAATGACACAAACACGAGTATTGGATGCACAAGATTTGTTAGAAACCCTAATTGGACAAGAATAAGCCTAGGGAGGTCGAAAAGTACCTAAAAGTTCATCCAGTGACACAAACACAACTATTGGATGCACAAGATTCGTTAGAAACCGTAATTGGACAAGAATAAGCCTAGGGAGGTCAAAAATGACCTAAATGTTCACCCAATGACACAAACACACTTATTGGATGCACAAGATTTGTTGGAAACCATAATTGGACAAGATAAAGCCTAGGGAGGTCGAAAATGACCTAAAAGTTCATCCAATGACACAAACACACCTATTGGATGCACAAGATTTGATAGAAACCCTAATTGGACAAGAATAAGGCTAGGGAGGACGAAAATGACCTAATTGTTCATCCAATGACACAAACACACCTATTGGATGCACAAGATTTGTGTGAAACCCTAATTGGACAAGACTAAGCCTAGGGAGGTCAAAAATGACCTAAATGTTCATCTAATGACACAAACACACTTATTGGATGCACAAGATTTGTTAGAAACCCTTATTGGACAAGAATAAGCCTAGGGAGGTCGAAAATGACCTAAAAGTTCATACAATGACACAAACACACCTATTGGATGCACAAGATTTATTAGAAACCCTAATTGGACAAGAATAAGCCTAGGGAGGACGAAAATGACCTAATTGTTCATCCAGTGACACAAACACACCTATTGGATGCACAAGATTTGTTACAAACCCTAATTGGACAAGAATAAGCCTAGGGAGGACGAAAATGACCTAATTGTTCATCCAATGACACAAACACACCTATTGGATGCACAAGATTTGTGTGAAACCCTAATTGGACAAGACTAAGCCTAGGGAGGTCAAAAATGACCTAAATGTTCATCTAATGACACAAACACACTTATTGGATGCACAAGATTTGTTAGAAACCCTTATTGGACAAGAATAACCCTAGGGAGGTCGAAAATGACCTAAAAGTTCATCCAATGACACAAACACACCTATTGGATGCACAAGATTTATATGAAACCCGAATTGGACAAGAATAAGCCTAGGGAGGATGGAAACGACCAAAATGTTCATCCAATGACACAAACACACCTATTGGATGCACAAGATTTGTTAGAAACCCTAATTGGACCAGAATAAGCCTAGGGAGGTCGAAAATGACCTAAATGTTCATCCAATGACACAAACACGAGTATTGGATGCACAAGATTTGTTAGAAACCCTAATTGGACAAGAATAAGCCTAGGGAGGTCGAAAAGTACCTAAAAGTTCATCCAGTGACACAAACACAACTATTGGATGCACAAGATTCGTTAGAAACCGTAATTGGACAAGAATAAGACTAGGGAGGTAAAAAATGACCTAAATGTTCACCCAATGACACAAACACACTTATTGGATGCACAAGATTTGTTGGAAACCATAATTGGACAAGATAAAGCCTAGGGAGGTCGAAAATGACCTAAAAGTTCATCCAATGACACAAACACACCTATTGGATGCACAAGATTTGATAGAAACCCTAATTGGACAAGAATAAGGCTAGGGAGGACGAAAATGACCTAATTGTTCATCCCATGACACAAACACACCTATTGGATGCACAAGATTTGTGTGAAACCCTAATTGGACAAGACTAAGCCTAGGGAGGTCAAAAATGACCTAAATGTTCATCTAATGACACAAACACACTTATTGGATGCACAAGATTTGTTAGAAACCCTTATTGGACAAGAATAACCCTAGGGAGGTCGAAAATGACCTAAAAGTTCATACAATGACACAAACACACCTATTGGATGCACAAGATTTATTAGAAACCCTAATTGGACAAGAATAAGCCTAGGGAGGACGAAAATGACCTAATTGTTCATCCAGTGACACAAACACACCTATTGGATGCACAAGATTTGTTACAAACCCTAATTGGACAAGAATAAGCCTAGGGAGGACGAAAATGACCTAATTGTTCATCCAATGACACAAACACACCTATTGGATGCACAAGATTTGTGTGAAACCCTAATTGGACAAGACTAAGCCTAGGGAGGTCAAAAATGACCTAAATGTTCATCTAATGACACAAACACACTTATTGGATGCACAAGATTTGTTAGAAACCCTTATTGGACAAGAATAACCCTAGGGAGGTCGAAAATGACCTAAAAGTTCATCCAATGACACAAACACACCTATTGGATGCACAAGATTTATATGAAACCCGAATTGGACAAGAATAAGCCTAGGGAGGATGGAAACGACCAAAATGTTCATCCAATGACACAAACACACCTATTGGATGCACAAGATTTGTTAGAAACCCTAATTGGACCAGAATAAGCCTAGGGAGGTCGAAAATGACCTAAATGTTCATCCAATGACACAAACACGAGTATTGGATGCACAAGATTTGTTAGAAACCCTAATTGGACAAGAATAAGCCTAGGGAGGTCGAAAAGTACCTAAAAGTTCATCCAGTGACACAAACACAACTATTGGATGCACAAGATTCGTTAGAAACCGTAATTGGACAAGAATAAGACTAGGGAGGTCAAAAATGACCTAAATGTTCACCCAATGACACAAACACACTTATTGGATGCACAAGATTTGTTGGAAACCATAATTGGACAAGATAAAGCCTAGGGAGGTCGAAAATGACCTAAAAGTTCATCCAATGACACAAACACACCTATTGGATGCACAAGATTTGATAGAAACCCTAATTGGACAAGAATAAGGCTAGGGAGGACGAAAATGACCTAATTGTTCATCCAATGACACAAACACACCTATTGGATGCACAAGATTTGTGTGAAACCCTAATTGGACAAGACTAAGCCTAGGGAGGTCAAAAATGACCTAAATGTTTATCTAATGACACAAACACACTTATTGGATGCACAAGATTTGTTAGAAACCCTTATTGGACAAGAATAACCCTAGGGAGGTCGAAAATGACCTAAAAGTTCATACAATGACACAAACACACCTATTGGATGCACAAGATTTATTAGAAACCCTAATTGGACAAGAATAAGCCTAGCGAGGACGAAAATGACCTAATTGTTCATCCAGTGACACAAACACACCTATTGGATGCACAAGATTTGTTACAAACCCTAATTGGACAAGAATACGCCTAGGGAGGTCGAAAATGACCAAAATGTTCATCCAATGACACAAACACAAGTATTTGATGCAAAAGATTGGTTAGAAACTGTAATTGGACAAGAATAAGCCTAGGGAGGTCGAAAAGTACCTAAAAGTTCATCCAATGACACAAACACACCTATTGGATGCACAAGATTTGATAGAAACCCTAATTGGACATGAATAAGCCTAGGGAGAACGAAAATGACCTAATTGTTCATCCAATGACACAGACACATGTATTGGATGCACAAGATTGGTTAGAAACCCTAGTTGGACAAGAATAAGCCTAGGAAGGTCGAAAACGACCAAAATGTTCATCCAATGACACAAACACAAGTATTTAATGCACAAGATTGGTTAGAAACTGTAATTGGACAAGAATAAGCCTAGGGAGGTCGAAAATGACCTAAAAGTTCATCCAATGACACAAACACACCTATTGGATGCACAAGATTTGTTAGAAACCCTAATTGGACAAGAATAAGCCTAGGGAGGTCGAAAATGACCTAAAAGTTCATCCAATGACACAAACACACCTAATGGATGCACAAGATTTATTAGAAACCCTAATTGGACAAGAATAAGCCTAGGGAGGTCGAAAATGACCTAAATGTTCATCCAATGACACAAACACAAGTATTGGATGCACAAGATTGGTTAGAAACCCTAATTGGACAAGAATAAGCCTAGGGAGGTCGAAAATGACCTAAAAGTTCATCCAATGACACAAACACACCTATTGCATGCACAAGATTTGTTAGAAACCCTAATTGGACATGAATAAGCCTAGGGAGGTCGAAAATGACCTAACAGTTCATCCAATGACACAAACACACCTAATGGATGCACAAGATTTGTTAGAAACCCTAATTGGACAAGAATAAGCCTAGGGAGGTCGAAAATGACCTAAAAGTTCATCCAATGACACAAACACACCTATTGGATGCACAAGATTTATTAGAAACCCTAATTGGACAAGAATAAGCCTAGGGAGGACGAAAATGACCTAATTGTTCATCCAGTGACACAAACACACCTATTGGATGCACAAGATTTGTTACAAACCCTAATTGGACAAGAATACGACTAGGGAGGTCGAAAATGACCAAAATGTTCATCCAATGACACAAACACAAGTATTTGATGCAAAAGATTGGTTAGAAACTGTAATTGGACAAGAATAAGCCTAGGGAGGTCGAAAAGTACCTAAAAGTTCATCCAATGACACAAACACACCTATTGGATGCACAAGATTTGATAGAAACCCTAATTGGACATGAATAAGCCTAGGGAGAACGAAAATGACCTAATTGTTCATCCAATGACACAGACACAAGTGTTGGATGCACAAGATTGGTTAGAAACCCTAATTGGACAAGAATAAGCCTGGGAAGGTCGAAAACGACCAAAATGTTCATCCAATGACACAAACACAAGTATTTGATGCACAAGATTGGTTAGAAACTGTAATTGGATAAAAATAAGCCTAGGGAGGTCGAAAAGTACCTAAAAGTTCATCCAATGACACAAACACACCTATTGGATGCACAAGATTTATTAGAAACCCTAATTGGACAAGAATAAGCCTAGGGTGGTCGAAAATGACCTAAATATTCATCCAATGACACAAACACACCCATTGGATGCACAAGATTTGTTAGAAACCCTAATTGGACAAGAATAAGCCTAGGGAGGTCGAAAATGACCTAAAAGTTCATCCAATGACACAAACACACCTAATGGATGCACAAGATTTATTAGAAACCCTAATTGGACAAGAATAAGCCTAGGGAGGTCGAAAATGACCTAAATGTTCATCCAATGACACAAACACAAGTATTGGATGCACAAGATTGGTTAGAAACCCTAATTGGACAAGAATAAGCCTAGGGAGGTCGAAAATGACCTAAAAGTTCGTCCAATGACACAAACACACCTATTGCATGGACAAGATTTGTTAGAAACCCTAATTGGAAATGAATAAGCCTAGGGAGAACGAAAATAACCTAATTGTTCATCCAATGACACTAACACACCTATTGGATGCACAAGATTGGTTAGAAACCCTAATTGGACAAGAATAAGCCTAGGGAGGTCGGAAATGATCTAAATGTTCATCCAATGACACAAACACATGTATTGGATGCACAAGATTGGTTAGAAACCCTAATTGGGCAAGAATAAGCCTAGGGAGGTAGAAAAGTACCTAAAAGTTCATCCAGTGACACAAACACAACTATTGGATGCACAAGATTCGTCAGAAACCGTAATTGGACAAGAATAAGCCTAGGGAGGTCAAAAATGACCTAAATGTTCATCCATTGACACAAACACACTTATTGGATGCACAAGATTTGTTAGAAACCCTAATTGGACAAGAATAACCCTAGGGAGGTCGAAAATGACCTAAAAGTTCATCCAATGACACAAACACACCTATTGGATGCACAAGATTTGTTAGAAACCCTAATTGGACAAGAATAAGCCTAGGGAGGTCGAAATCGACCAAAATGTTCATCCAATGACACAAACACAAGTATTTGATGCACAAGATTGGTTAGAAACTTTAATTGGACAAGAATAAGCTTAGGGAGGTCGAAAAGTACCTAAAAGTTCATCCAATGACACTAACACACCTATTGGATGCACAATATTTGTTAGAAACCCTAATTGGACAAGAATAAGCCTAGGGAGGTCATCCAATGACACAGACATAAGTATTGGATGCACAAGATTGGTTAGAAACCCTAATTGAACAAGAATAAGCCTAGGGAGGTCGAAAAGTACCTAAAAGTTCATCCAATAACACAAACACAACTATTGGATGCACAAGATTTGTTAGAAACCCTAATTGGACAAGAATAAGCCTAGGGAGGTCGAAAACGACCAAAATGTTCATCCAATGACACAAACACAAGTATTTGATGCACAAGATTGGTTAGAAACTGTAATTGGACAAGAATAAGCCTAGGGAGGTCGAAAAGAACCGAAAAGTTCATCCAATGACACCAACACACCTACTGGATGCACAAGATTTGTTAGAAACCCTAATTTGACAAGAATAAGCCTTGGGAGGTAAAAAATGACCTAAATGTTCATCCAATGACACAAACACACCTATTGGATGCACAAGATTTGTTAGAAACCCTAATTGGACAAGAATAAGCCTAGGGAGGTCGAACATGACCTAAAAGTTCATCCAATGACACAAACACACCTATTGGATGCACAAGATTTATATGAAACCCGAATTGGACAAGAATAAGCCTAGGGAGGATGGAAACGACCAAAATGTTCATCCAATGACACAAACACACCTATTGGATGCACAAGATTTGTTAGAAACCCTAATTGGACCAGAATAAGCCTAGGGAGGTCGAAAATGACCTAAATGTTCATCCAATGACACAAACACGAGTATTGGATGCACAAGATTTGTTAGAAACCCTAATTGGACAAGAATAAGCCTAGAGAGGTCGAAAAGTACCTAAAAGTTCATCCAGTGACACAAACACAACTATTGGATGCACGAGATTCGTTAGAAACCGTAATTGGACAAGAATAAGCCTAGGGAGGTCAAAAATGATCTAAATGTTCACCCAATGACACAAACACACTTATTGGATGCACAAGATTTGATAGAAACCCTAATTGGACAAGAATAAGGCTAGGGAGGACGAAAATGACCTAATTGTTCATCCAATGACACAAACACACCTATTGGATGCACAAGATTTGTGTGAAACCCTAATTGGACAAGACTAAGCCTAGGGAGGTCAAAAATGACCTAAATGTTCATCTAATGACACAAACACACTTATTGGATGCACAAGATTTGTTAGAAACCCTTATTGGACAAGAATAACCCTAGGGAGGTCGAAAATGACCTAAAAGTTCATCCAATGACACAAACACACCTATTGGATGCACAAGATTTATTAGAAACCCTAATTGGACAAGAATAAGCCTAGGGAGGACGAAAATAACCTAATTATTCATCCAATGACACAAACACACCTATTGGATGCACAAGATTTGTTAGAAACCCTAATTGGACAAGAATAAACCTAGGGAGGTCGAAAATGACCTAAATGTTCATCCAATGACACAAACACAAGTATTGGATGCACAAGATTGGTTAGAAACCCTAATTGGACAAGAATAAGCCTAGGGAGGTCGAAAATGACCTAAAAGTTCATCCAATGACACAAACACACCTATTGCATGCACAAGATTTGTTAGAAACCCTAATTGGACATGAATAAGCCTAGGGAGGTCGAAAATGACCTAACAGTTCATCCAATGACACAAACACACCTAATGGATGCACAAGATTTGTTAGAAACCCTAATTGGACAAGAATAAGCCTAGGGAGGTCGAAATCGACCAAAATGTTCATCCAATGACACAAACAAGTATTTTATGCACAAGATTGGTTAGAAACTGTAATTGGACAAGAATAAGCCTAGGGAGGTCGAAAAGTACCTAAAAGTTCATCCAATGACACTAACACACGTATTGGATGCACAAGATTGGTTAGAAACCCTAATTGAACAAGAATAAGCCTAGGGAGGTCGAAAAGTACCTAAAAGTTCATCCAATGACACAAATACAACTATTGGATGCACAAGATTTGTTAGAAACCGTAATTGGACAAGAATAAGCCTAGGGAGGTCGAAAACGACCAAAATGTTCATCCAATGACACAAACACAAGTATTTGATGCACAAGATTGGTTAGAAACTGTAATTGGACTAGAATAAGCCTAGGGAGGTCGAAAAGTACCTAAAAGTTCATCCAATGACACCAACACACCTACTGGATGCACAAGATTTGTTAGAAACCCTAATTGGACAAGAATAACCCTGGGAGGTCAAAAATGACCTAAATGTTCATCCAATGACACAAACACACCTATTGGATGCACAAGATTTGTTAGAAACCCTAATTGGACAAGAATAAGCCTAGGGAGGTCGAACATGACCTAAAAGTTCATCCAATGACACAAACACACCTATTGGATGCACAAGATTTATATGAAACCCGAATTGGACAAGAATAAGCCTAGGGAGGATGGAAACGACCAAAATGTTCATCCAATGACACAAACACACCTATTGGATGCACAAGATTTGTTAGAAACCCTAATTGGACCAGAATAAGCCTAGGGAGGTCGAAAATGACCTAAATGTTCATCCAATGACACAAACACAACTATTGGATGCACGAGATTCGTTAGAAACCCTTATTGGACAAGAATAAGCCTAGGGAGGTCAAAAATGACCTAAATGTTCACCCAATGACACAAACACACTTATTGGATGCACAAGATTTGATAGAAACCCTAATTGGACAAGAATAAGGCTAGGGAGGACGAAAATGACCTAATTGTTCATCCAATGACACAAACACACCTATTGGATGCACAAGATTTGTGTGAAACCCTAATTGGACAAGACTAAGCCTAGGGAGGTCAAAAATGACCTAAATGTTCATCTAATGACACAAACACACTTATTGGATGCACAAGATTTGTTAGAAACCCTTATTGGACAAGAATAACCCTAGGGAGGTCGAAAATGACCTAAAAGTTCATCCAATGACACAAACACACCTATTGGATGCACAAGATTTATATGAAACCCGAATTGGACAAGAATAAGCCTAGGGAGGATGGAAACGACCAAAATGTTCATCCAATGACACAAACACACCTATTGGATGCACAAGATTTGTTAGAAACCCTAATTGGACCAGAATAAGCCTAGGGAGGTCGAAAATGACCTAAATGTTCATCCAATGACACAAACACGAGTATTGGATGCACAAGATTTGTTAGAAACCCTAATTGGACAAGAATAAGCCTAGGGAGGTCGAAAAGTACCTAAAAGTTCATCCAGTGACACAAACACAACTATTGGATGCACAAGATTCGTTAGAAACCGTAATTGGACAAGAATAAGCCTAGGGAGGTCAAAAATGACCTAAATGTTCACCCAATGACACAAACACACTTATTGGATGCACAAGATTTGTTGGAAACCATAATTGGACAAGATAAAGCCTAGGGAGGTCGAAAATGACCTAAAAGTTCATCCAATGACACAAACACACCTATTGGATGCACAAGATTTGATAGAAACCCTAATTGGACAAGAATAAGGCTAGGGAGGACGAAAATGACCTAATTGTTCATCCAATGACACAAACACACCTATTGGATGCACAAGATTTGTGTGAAACCCTAATTGGACAAGACTAAGCCTAGGGAGGTCAAAAATGACCTAAATGTTTATCTAATGACACAAACACACTTATTGGATGCACAAGATTTGTTAGAAACCCTTATTGGACAAGAATAACCCTAGGGAGGTCGAAAATGACCTAAAAGTTCATACAATGACACAAACACACCTATTGGATGCACAAGATTTATTAGAAACCCTAATTGGACAAGAATAAGCCTAGCGAGGACGAAAATGACCTAATTGTTCATCCAGTGACACAAACACACCTATTGGATGCACAAGATTTGTTACAAACCCTAATTGGACAAGAATACGCCTAGGGAGGTCGAAAATGACCAAAATGTTCATCCAATGACACAAACACAAGTATTTGATGCAAAAGATTGGTTAGAAACTGTAATTGGACAAGAATAAGCCTAGGGAGGTCGAAAAGTACCTAAAAGTTCATCCAATGACACAAACACACCTATTGGATGCACAAGATTTGATAGAAACCCTAATTGGACATGAATAAGCCTAGGGAGAACGAAAATGACCTAATTGTTCATCCAATGACACAGACACATGTATTGGATGCACAAGATTGGTTAGAAACCCTAGTTGGACAAGAATAAGCCTAGGAAGGTCGAAAACGACCAAAATGTTCATCCAATGACACAAACACAAGTATTTAATGCACAAGATTGGTTAGAAACTGTAATTGGACAAGAATAAGCCTAGGGAGGTCGAAAATGACCTAAAAGTTCATCCAATGACACAAACACACCTATTGGATGCACAAGATTTGTTAGAAACCCTAATTGGACAAGAATAAGCCTAGGGAGGACGAAAATGACCTAAAAGTTCATCCAATGACACAAACACACCTATTGGATGCACAAGATTTGTTAGAAACCCTAATTGGACAAGAATAAGCCTAGGGAGGACGAAAATGACCTAATTGTTCATCCAATGACACAAACACACCTATTGGATGCACAAGATTTATATGAAACCCGAATTGGACAAGAATAAGCCTAGGGAGGATGGAAACGACCAAAATGTTCATCCAATGACACAAACACACCTATTGGATGCACAAGATTTGTTAGAAACCCTAATTGGACAAGAATAAGCCTAGGGAGGTCGAAAATGACCTAAATGTTCATCCAATGACACAAACACAAGTATTTGATGCACAAGATTGGTTAGAAACTGTAATTGGACAAGAATAAGCCTAGGGAGGTCGAAAAGTACCTAAAAGTTCATCCAATGACACAAACACACCTATTGGATGCACAAGATTTATTAGAAACCCTAATTGGACAAGAATAAGCCTAGGGAGGACGAAAATAACCTAATTATTCATCCAATGACACAAACACACCTATTGGATGTACAAGATTTGTTAGAAGCCCTAATTGGACAAGAATAACCCTAGGGAGGTCGAAAATGACCTAAAAGTTCATCCAATGACACAAACACACCTATTGGATGCACAAGATTTATTAGAAACCCTAATTGGACAAGAATAAGCCTAGGGAGGACGAAAATGACCTAATTGTTCATCCAGTGACACAAACACACCTATTGGATGCACAAGATTTGTTACAAACCCTAATTGGACAAGAATACGACTAGGGAGGTCGAAAATGACCAAAATGTTCATCCAATGACACAAACACAAGTATTTGATGCAAAAGATTGGTTAGAAACTGTAATTGGACAAGAATAAGCCTAGGGAGGTCGAAAAGTACCTAAAAGTTCATCCAATGACACAAACACACCTATTGGATGCACAAGATTTGATAGAAACCCTAATTGGACATGAATAAGCCTAGGGAGAACGAAAATGACCTAATTGTTCATCCAATGACACAGACACAAGTGTTGGATGCACAAGATTGGTTAGAAACCCTAATTGGACAAGAATAAGCCTAGGAAGGTCGAAAACGACCAAAATGTTCATCCAATGACACAAACACAAGTATTTGATGCACAAGATTGGTTAGAAACTGTAATTGGACAAGAATAAGCCTAGGGAGGTCGAAAAGTACCTAAAAGTTCATCCAATGACACCAACACACCTACTGGATGCACAAGATTTGTTAGAAACCCTAATTGGACAAGAATAAGCCTAGGGAGGTCAAAAATGACCTAAATGTTCATCCAATGACACAAACACACCTATTGGATGCACAAGATTTTTTAGAAACCCTAATTGGACAAGAATAAGCCTAGGGAGGTCGAACATGACCTAAAAGTTCATCCAATGACACAAACACACCTATTGGATGCACAAGATTTATATGAAACCCGAATTGGACAAGAATAAGCCTAGGGAGGATGGAAACGACCAAAATGTTCATCCAATGACACAAACACACCTATTGGATGCACAAGATTTGTTAGAAACCCTAATTGGACCAGAATAAGCCTAGGGAGGTCGAAAATGACCTAAATGTTCATCCAATGACACAAACACGAGTATTGGATGCACAAGATTTGTTAGAAACCCTAATTGGACAAGAATAAGCCTAGAGAGGTCGAAAAGTACCTAAAAGTTCATCCAGTGACACAAACACAACTATTGGATGCACGAGATTCGTTAGAAACCGTAATTGAACAAGAATAAGCCTAGGGAGGTCAAAAATGATCTAAATGTTCACCCAATGACACAAACACACTTATTGGATGCACAAGATTTGATAGAAACCCTAATTGGACAAGAATAAGGCTAGGGAGGACGAAAATGACCTAATTGTTCATCCAATGACACAAACACACCTATTGGATGCACAAGATTTGTGTGAAACCCTAATTGGACAAGACTAAGCCTAGGGAGGTCAAAAATGACCTAAATGTTCATCTAATGACACAAACACACTTATTGGATGCACAAGATTTGTTAGAAACCCTTATTGGACAAGAATAACCCTAGGGAGGTCGAAAATGACCTAAAAGTTCATCCAATGACACAAACACACCTATTGGATGCACAAGATTTATTAGAAACCCTAATTGGACAAGAATAAGCCTAGGGAGGACGAAAATGACCTAATTGTTCATCCAGTGACACAAACACACCTATTGGATGCACAAGATTTGTTACAAACCCTAATTGGACAAGAATAAGCCTAGGGAGGTCGAAAATGACCAAAATGTTCATCCAATGACACAAACACAAGTATTTGATGCAAAAGATTGGTTAGAAACTGTAATTGGACAAGAATAAGCCTAAGGAGGTCGAAAAGTACCTAAAAGTTCATCCAATGACACACACACACCTATTGGATGCACAAGATTTGATAGAAACCCTAATTGGACATGAATAAGCCTAGGGAGAACGAAAATGACCTAATTGTTCATCCAATGACACAGACACAAGTGTTGGATGCACAAGATTGGTTAGAAACCCTAATTGGACAAGAATAAGCCTGGGAAGGTCGAAAACGACCAAAATGTTCATCCAATGACACAAACACAAGTATTTGATGCACAAGATTGGTTAGAAACTGTAATTGGACAAGAATAAGCCTAGGGAGGTCGAAAAGTACCTAAAAGTGCATCCAATGACACAAACACACCTATTGGATGCACAAAATTGGTTAGAAACCCTAATTGGACAAGAATAAGCCTAGGGAGGTCGAAAATGACCTAAATGTTCATCCAACGACACAGACACAAGTATTGGATGCACAAGATTGGTTAGAAACCCTAATTGAACAAGAATAAGCCTAGGGAGGTCGAAAAGTACCTAAAAGTTCATCCAATGACACAAACACAACTATTGGATGCACAAGATTGGTTAGAAACCCTAATTGGACAAGAATAAGCCTAGGGAGGTTGAAAACGACCAAAATGTTCATCCAATGACACAAACACAAGTATTTGATGCACAAGATAGGTTAGAAACTGTAATTGGACAAGAATAAGCCTAGGGAGGTCGAAAAGTACCTAAAAGTTCATCCAATGACACAAACACAGCTATTGGATGCACAAGATTGGTTAGAAACCCTAATTGGACAAGAATAAGCCTTGGGAAGTCGAAAATTACCTAAAAGTTCATCCAATGACACAAACACAGCTATTGGATGCACAAGATTGGTTAGAAACCCTAATTGGACAAGAATAAGCCTAGGGAGGTCGAAAACGACCAAAATGTTCATCCAATGACACAAACACAAGTATTTGATGCACAAGATTGGTTAGAAACTGTAATTGGACAAGATTAAGCCTAGGGAGGTCGAAAATGAACTAAATGTTCATCCAATGACACAAACACAAGTATTGGATGCACAAGATTTTTTAGAAACCCTAATTGGACAAGAATAAGCCTAGGGAGGTCGAAAATGACCTAAATGTTCATCCAATGACACAAACACAAGTATTGGATGCACAAGATTGGTTAGAAACCCTAATTGGACAAGAATAAGCCTAGGGAGGTCGAAAACGACCAACATGTTCATCCAATGACACAAACACAAGTATTTGATGCACAAGATTGGTTAGAAACTGTAATTGGACAAGAATAAGCCTAGGGAGGTCAAAAAGTACCTAAACGTTCATCCAATGACACAAACACACCTATTGGATGCACAAGATTTGTTAGAAAACCTAATTAGACATGAATAAGCCTAGGGAGAACGAAAATGATCTAATTGTTCATCCAATAACACAGACACAAGTATTGGATGCACAAGATTGGTTAGAAACCCTAATTGGACAAGAATAAGCCTAGGGAGGTCGAAAACGACCAAAATGTTCATCCAATGACACAAACACAAGTATTTGATGCACAAGATTGGTTAGAAACTGTAATTGGACAAGAATAAGCCTAGGGAGGTCGAAAAGTACCTAAAAGTTCATCCAATGACACCAACACACCTACTGGATGCACAAGATTTGTTAGAAACCCTAATTGGACAAGAATAAGCCTAGGGAGGTCAAAAATGACCTAAATGTTCATCCAATGACACAAACACACCTATTGGATGCACAAGATTTTTTAGAAACCCTAATTGGACAAGAATAAGCCTAGGGAGGTCGAACATGACCTAAAAGTTCATCCAATGACACAAACACACCTATTGGATGCACAAGATTTATATGAAACCCGAATTGGACAAGAATAAGCCTAGGGAGGATGGAAACGACCAAAATGTTCATCCAATGACACAAACACACCTATTGGATGCACAAGATTTGTTAGAAACCCTAATTGGACCAGAATAAGCCTAGGGAGGTCGAAAATGACCTAAATGTTCATCCAATGACACAAACACGAGTATTGGATGCACAAGATTTGTTAGAAACCCTAATTGGACAAGAATAAGCCTAGAGAGGTCGAAAAGTACCTAAAAGTTCATCCAGTGACACAAACACAACTATTGGATGCACGAGATTCGTTAGAAACCGTAATTGGACAAGAATAAGCCTAGGGAGGTCAAAAATGACCTAAATGTTCACCCAATGACACAAACACACTTATTGGATGCACAAGATTTGATAGAAACCCTAATTGGACAAGAATAAGGCTAGGGAGGACGAAAATGACCTAATTGTTCATCCAATGACACAAACACACCTATTGGATGCACAAGATTTGTGTGAAACCCTAATTGGACAAGACTAAGCCTAGGGAGGTCAAAAATGACCTAAATGTTCATCTAATGACACAAACACACTTATTGGATGCACAAGATTTGTTAGAAACCCTTATTGGACAAGAATAACCCTAGGGAGGTCGAAAATGACCTAAAAGTTCATCCAATGACACAAACACACCTATTGGATGCACAAGATTTATTAGAAACCCTAATTGGACAAGAATAAGCCTAGGGAGGACGAAAATGACCTAATTGTTCATCCAGTGACACAAACACACCTATTGGATGCACAAGATTTGTTACAAACCCTAATTGGACAAGAATAAGCCTAGGGAGGTCGAAAATGACCAAAATGTTCATCCAATGACACAAACACAAGTATTTGATGCAAAAGTTTGGTTAGAAACTGTAATTGGACAAGAATAAGCCTAAGGAGGTCGAAAAGTACCTAAAAGTTCATCCAATGACACAAACACACCTATTGGATGCACAAGATTTGATAGAAACCCTAATTGGACATGAATAAGCCTAGGGAGAACGAAAATGACCTAATTGTTCATCCAATGACACAGACACAAGTGTTGGATGCACAAGATTGGTTAGAAACCCTAATTGGACAAGAATAAGCCTGGGAAGGTCGAAAACGACCAAAATGTTCATCCAATGACACAAACACAAGTATTTGATGCACAAGATTGGTTAGAAACTGTAATTGGACAAGAATAAGGCTAGGGAGGACGAAAATGACCTAATTGTTCATCCAATGACACAAACACACCTATTGGATGCACAAGATTTGTGTGAAACCCTAATTGGACAAGACTAAGCCTAGGGAGGTCAAAAATGACCTAAATGTTCATCTGATGACACAAACACACTTATTGGATGCACAAGATTTGTTAGAAACCCTTATTGGACAAGAATAAGCCTAGGGAGGTCGAACATGACCTAAAAGTTCATCCAATGACACAAACACACCTATTGGATGCACAAGATTTATATGAAACCCGAATTGGACAAGAATAAGCCTAGGGAGGATGGAAACGACCAAAATGTTCATCCAATGACACAAACACACCTATTGGATGCACAAGATTTGTTAGAAACCCTAATTGGACCAGAATAAGCCTAGGGAGGTCGAAAATGACCTAAATGTTCATCCAATGACACAAACACGAGTATTGGATGCACAAGATTTGTTAGAAACCCTAATTGGACAAGAATAAGCCTAGAGAGGTCGAAAAGTACCTAAAAGTTCATCCAGTGACACAAACACAACTATTGGATGCACGAGATTCGTTAGAAACCGTAATTGGACAAGAATAAGCCTAGGGAGGTCAAAAATGATCTAAATGTTCACCCAATGACACAAACACACTTATTGGATGCACAAGATTTGATAGAAACCCTAATTGGACAAGAATAAGGCTAGGGAGGACGAAAATGACCTAATTGTTCATCCAATGACACAAACACACCTATTGGATGCACAAGATTTGTGTGAAACCCTAATTGGACAAGACTAAGCCTAGGGAGGTCAAAAATGACCTAAATGTTCATCTAATGACACAAACACACTTATTGGATGCACAAGATTTGTTAGAAACCCTTATTGGACAAGAATAACCCTAGGGAGGTCGAAAATGACCTAAAAGTTCATCCAATGACACAAACACACCTATTGGATGCACAAGATTTATTAGAAACCCTAATTGGACAAGAATAAGCCTAGGGAGGACGAAAATGACCTAATTGTTCATCCAGTGACACAAACACACCTATTGGATGCACAAGATTTGTTACAAACCCTAATTGGACAAGAATAAGCCTAGGGAGGTCGAAAATGACCAAAATGTTCATCCAATGACACAAACACAAGTATTTGATGCAAAAGATTGGTTAGAAACTGTAATTGGACAAGAATAAGCCTAAGGAGGTCGAAAAGTACCTAAAAGTTCATCCAATGACACACACACACCTATTGGATGCACAAGATTTGATAGAAACCCTAATTGGACATGAATAAGCCTAGGGAGAACGAAAATGACCTAATTGTTCATCCAATGACACAGACACAAGTGTTGGATGCACAAGATTGGTTAGAAACCCTAATTGGACAAGAATAAGCCTGGGAAGGTCGAAAACGACCAAAATGTTCATCCAATGACACAAACACAAGTATTTGATGCACAAGATTGGTTAGAAACTGTAATTGGACAAGAATAAGCCTAGGGAGGTCGAAAAGTACCTAAAAGTGCATCCAATGACACAAACACACCTATTGGATGCACAAAATTGGTTAGAAACCCTAATTGGACAAGAATAAGCCTAGGGAGGTCGAAAATGACCTAAATGTTCATCCAACGACACAGACACAAGTATTGGATGCACAAGATTGGTTAGAAACCCTAATTGAACAAGAATAAGCCTAGGGAGGTCGAAAAGTACCTAAAAGTTCATCCAATGACACAAACACAACTATTGGATGCACAAGATTTGTTAGAAACCCTAATTGGACAAGAATAAGCCTAGGGAGGTCGAAAACGACCAAAATGTTCATCCAATGACACAAACACAAGTATTTGATGCACAAGATTGGTTAGAAACTGTAATTGGACAAGAATAAGCCTAGGGAGGTCGAAAAGTACCTAAAAGTTCATGCAATGACACCAACACACCTACTGGATGCACAAGATTTGTTAGAAACCCTAATTGGACAAGAATAAGCCTAGGGAGGTCAAAAATGACCTAAAAGTTCATCCAATGACACAAACACACCTATTGGATGCACAAGATTTATTAGAAACCCGAATTGGACAAGAATAAGCCTAGGGAGGATGAAAATAACCTAATTATTCATCCAATGACACAAACACACCTATTGGATGCACAAGATTTGTTAGAAACCCTAATTGGACAAGAATAAGCCTAGGGAGGTCGAAAACGACCAAAATGTTCATCGAATGACACAACCACAAGTATTTGATGCACAAGGTTGGTTAGAAACTGTAACTGGACAAAAATAAGCCTAGGGAGGTCGAAAAGTACCTAAAAGTTCATCCAATGACACAAACACACCTATTGGATGCACAAGATTTATTAGAAACCCTAATTGGACAAGAATAAGCCTAGGGTGGTCGAAAATGACCTAAATGTTCATCCAATGACACAAACACACCTATTGGATGCACAAGATTTGTTAGAAACCCTAATTGGACAAGAATAAGCCTAGGGAGGTCGAAAATGACCTAAAAGTTCATCCAATGACACAAACACACCTATTGGATGCACAAGATTTATTAGAAACCCTAATTGGACAAGAATAAGCCTAGGGAGGTCGAAAATGACCTAAATGTTCATCCAATGACACAAACACAAGTATTGGATGCACAAGATTGGTTAGAAACCCTAATTGGACAAGAATAAGCCTAGGGAAGTCGAAAATGACCTAAATGTTCATCCAATGATACAAACACAACTATTGGATGCACAAGATTGGTTAGAAACCCTAATTGGACAAGAATAAGCCTAGGGAGGTCTAAAATGACCTAAATGTTCATCCAATTACACAAACACAACTATTGGATGCACAAGATTGGTTAGAAACCCTAATTGGACAAGAATAAGCCTAGGGAGGTCGAAAATGACCTAAAAGTTCATCCAATGACACAAACACACCTATTGGATGCACAAGATTAGTTAGAAACCCTAATTCGACGAGAATAAGCCTAGGGAGGTGGAAAATGACCTAAATGTTCATCCAACGACACAAACACAAGTATTGGATGCACAAGATTGGTTAGAAACCCTAATTGGACTAGAATAAGCCTAGGGAGGTCGAAAATGACCTAAATGTTCATCCAAGGACACAAACACAAGTGTTGGATGCACAAGATTGGTTAGAAACCCTAATTGGACAAGAATAAGCCTAGGGAGGTCGAAAATGACCTAAATGTTCATCCAACGACACAAACACAAGTATTGGATGCACAAGATTGGTTAGAAACCCTAATTGGACAAGAATAAGCCTAGGGAGGTCGAAAATGACCTAAAAGTTCATCCAATGACACAAACACACCTATTGCATGCACAAGATTTGTTAGAAACCCTAATTGGACATGAATAAGCCTAGGGAGGTCGAAAATGACCTAACAGTTCATCCAATGACACAAACACACCTAATGGATGCACAAGATTTGTTAGAAACCCTAATTGGACAAGAATAAGCCTAGGGAGGTCGAAATCGACCAAAATGTTCATCCAATGACACAAACAAGTATTTTATGCACAAGATTGGTTAGAAACTGTAATTGGACAAGAATAAGCCTAGGGAGGTCGAAAAGTACCTAAAAGTTCATCCAATGACACTAACACACGTATTGGATGCACAAGATTGGTTAGAAACCCTAATTGAACAAGAATAAGCCTAGGGAGGTCGAAAAGTACCTAAAAGTTCATCCAATGACACAAATACAACTATTGGATGCACAAGATTCGTTAGAAACCGTAATTGGACAAGAATAAGCCTAGGGAGGTCGAAAACGACCAAAATGTTCATCCAATGACACAAACACAAGTATTTGATGCACAAGATTGGTTAGAAACTGTAATTGGACTAGAATAAGCCTAGGGAGGTCGAAAAGTACCTAAAAGTTCATCCAATGACACCAACACACCTACTGGATGCACAAGATTTGTTAGAAACCCTAATTGGACAAGAATAACCCTGGGAGGTCAAAAATGACCTAAATGTTCATCCAATGACACAAACACACCTATTGGATGCACAAGATTTGTTAGAAACCCTAATTGGACAAGAATAAGCCTAGGGAGGTCGAACATGACCTAAAAGTTCATCCAATGACACAAACACACCTATTGGATGCACAAGATTTATATGAAACCCGAATTGGACAAGAATAAGCCTAGGGAGGATGGAAACGACCAAAATGTTCATCCAATGACACAAACACACCTATTGGATGCACAAGATTTGTTAGAAACCCTAATTGGACCAGAATGAGCCTAGGGAGGTCGAAAATGACCTAAATGTTCATCCAATGACACAAACACGAGTATTGGATGCACAAGATTTGTTAGAAACCCTAATTGGACAAGAATAAGCCTAGGGAGGTCGAAAAGTACCTAAAAGTTCATCCAGTGACACAAACACAACTATTGGATGCACAAGATTCGTTAGAAACCGTAATTGGACAAGAATAAGCCTAGGGAGGTCAAAAATGACCTAAATGTTCACCCAATGACACAAACACACTTATTGGATGCACAAGATTTGTTGGAAACCATAATTGGACAAGATAAAGCCTAGGGAGGTCGAAAATGACCTAAAAGTTCATCCAATGACACAAACACACCTATTGGATGCACAAGATTTGATAGAAACCCTAATTGGACAAGAATAAGGCTAGGGAGGACGAAAATGACCTAATTGTTCATCCAATGACACAAACACACCTATTGGATGCACAAGATTTGTGTGAAACCCTAATTGGACAAGACTAAGCCTAGGGAGGTCAAAAATGACCTAAATGTTCATCTAATGACACAAACACACTTATTGGATGCACAAGATTTGTTAGAAACCCTTATTGGACAAGAATAACCCTAGGGAGGTCGAAAATGACCTAAAAGTTCATCCAATGACACAAACACACCTATTGGATGCACAAGATTTATTAGAAACCCTAATTGGACAAGAATAAGCCTAGGGAGGATGGAAACGACCAAAATGTTCATCCAATGACACAAACACACCTATTGGATGCACAAGATTTGTTAGAAACCCTAATTGGACCAGAATAAGCCTAGGGAGGTCGAAAATGACCTAAATGTTCATCCAATGACACAAACACGAGTATTGGATGCACAAGATTTGTTAGAAACCCTAATTGGACAAGAATAAGCCTAGGGAGGTCGAAAAGTACCTAAAAGTTCATCCAGTGACACAAACACAACTATTGGATGCACAAGATTCGTTAGAAACCGTAATTGGACAAGAATAAGACTAGGGAGGTCAAAAATGACCTAAATGTTCACCCAATGACACAAACACACTTATTGGATGCACAAGATTTGTTGGAAACCATAATTGGACAAGATAAAGCCTAGGGAGGTCGAAAATGACCTAAAAGTTCATCCAATGACACAAACACACCTATTGGATGCACAAGATTTGATAGAAACCCTAATTGGACAAGAATAAGGCTAGGGAGGACGAAAATGACCTAATTGTTCATCCAATGACACAAACACACCTATTGGATGCACAAGATTTGTGTGAAACCCTAATTGGACAAGACTAAGCCTAGGGAGGTCAAAAATGACCTAAATGTTCATCTAATGACACAAACACACTTATTGGATGCACAAGATTTGTTAGAAACCCTTATTGGACAAGAATAAGCCTAGGGAGGTCGAAAATGACCTAAAAGTTCATACAATGACACAAACACACCTATTGGATGCACAAGATTTATTAGAAACCCTAATTGGACAAGAATAAGCCTAGGGAGGACGAAAATGACCTAATTGTTCATCCAGTGACACAAACACACCTATTGGATGCACAAGATTTGTTACAAACCCTAATTGGACAAGAATAAGCCTAGGGAGGTCGAAAATGACCAAAATGTTCATCCAATGACACAAACACAAGTATTTGATGCAAAAGATTGGTTAGAAACTGTAATTGGACAAGAATAAGCCTAAGGAGGTCGAAAAGTACCTAAAAGTTCATCCAATGACACAAACACACCTATTGGATGCACAAGATTTGATAGAAACCCTAATTGGACATGAATAAGCCTAGGGAGAACGAAAATGACCTAATTGTTCATCCAATGACACAGACACAAGTGTTGGATGCACAAGATTGGTTAGAAACCCTAATTGGACAAGAATAAGCCTGGGAAGGTCGAAAACGACCAAAATGTTCATCCAATGACACAAACACAAGTATTTGATGCACAAGATTGGTTAGAAACTGTAATTGGACAAGAATAAGCCTAGGGAGGTCGAAAAGTACCTAAAAGTGCATCCAATGACACAAACACACCTATTGGATGCACAAAATTGGTTAGAAACCCTAATTGGACAAGAAAAAGCCTAGGGAGGTCGAAAATGACCTAAATGTTCATCCAACGACACAGACACAAGTATTGGATGGACAAGATTGGTTAGAAACCCTAATTGAATAAGAATAAGCCTAGGGAGGTCGAAAACTACCTAAAAGTTCATCGAATGACACAAACACAACTATTGGATGCACAAGATTTGTTAGAAACCCTAATTGGACAAAAATAAGCCTAGGGAGGTCGAAAAAGACCAAAATGTTCATCCAATGACACAACCACGAGTATTTGATGCATAAGATTGGTTAGAAACTGTAATTGGATAAAAATAAGCCTAGGGAGGTCGAAAAGTACCTAAAAGTTCATCCAATGACACAAACACACCTATTGGATGCACAAGATTTATTAGAAACCCTAATTGGACAAGAATAAGCCTAGGGTGGTCGAAAATGACCTAAATATTCATCCAATGACACAAACACACCTATTGGATGCACAAGATTTGTTAGAAACCCTAATTGGACAAGAATAAGCCTAGGGAGGTCGAAAACGACCAAAATGTTCATCCATTGACACAAACACAAGTATTTAATGCACAAGATTGGTTAATGCACAAGATTAGTTAGAAAGTATAATTGGACAAGAATAAGCCTAGGGAGGTCGAAAAGTACCTAAAAGTTCCTCCAATGACACAAACACACCTATTGGATGCACAAGATTTGTTAGAAACCCTAATTGGACAAGAATAAGCCTAGGGAGGTAAAAAATGACCTAAATGTTCATCTAATGACACAAACACACCTATTGGATGCACAAGATTTGTTACAAACCCTAATTGGACAAGAATAAGCCTAGGGAGGTCGAAAAGTTCCTAAAAGTTCATCCCATGACAAAAACACAACTATTGGATGCACAAGATTGGTTAGAAATCCTAATTGTTCAAGAATAAGCCTAGGGAGGTCGAAAATGACCTAAAAGTTCATCCAATGATACAAACACACCTATTGCATGCACAAGATTTGTTAGAAAAACCTAATTGGGCATGAATAAGCCTAGGGAGAACGAAAATGACCTAAATGTTCATCCAATGACACAAACACTCCTATTGGATGCACAAGATTGGTTAGAAACCCTAATTGGACAAGAATATGCCTAGAGAGGTCAAAAACGACCAAAATGTTCATCCAATGACACAAACACAAGTATTTAATGCACAAGATTGGTTAGAAACTGTAATTGGACAAGAATAAGCCTAGGGAGGTCGAAAAGTACCTAAAAGTTCATCCAATGACACAAACACACCTATTGGATGCACAAGATTTGTTAGAAACCCTAATTGGACAAGAATAAGCCTAGGGAGGTCGAAAATGACCTAAAAGTTCATCCAATGACACAAACACACCTATTGGATGCACAAGATTTGTTAGACACCCTAATTGGACATGAATAAGCCTAGGGAGAACGAAAATAACCTAATTGTTCATCCAATGACACTAACACACCTATTGGATGCACAAGATTGGTTAGAAACCCTAATTGGACAAGAATAAGCCTAGGGAGGTCGAAAATGATCTAAATGTTCATCCAATGACACAAACACATGTATTGGATGCACAAGATTGGTTAGAAACCCTAATTGGACAAGAATAAGCCTAGGGAGGTCAAAAATGACCTAAATGTTCACCCAATGACACAAACACCCTTATTTGACAAGAATAAGCCTAGGGAGGTCGAAAATGACCAAAATGTTCATCCAATGACACAAACACAAGTATTTGATGCACAAGATTGGTTAGAAACTGTAATTGGACAAGAATAAGCCTAGGGAGGTCGAAAAGTACCTAAAAGTTTATCCAATGACACAAACACACCTATTGGATGCACAAGATTTGTTAGAAACCCTAATTGGACAAGAATAAGTCTTGGGAGGTCGAAAACGACCAAAATGTTCATCCAATGACACAAACACAAGTATTTGATGCACAAGATTGGTTAGAAACTGTAATTGGACAAGAATAAGCCTAGGGTGGTTGAAAATGACCTAAATGTTCATCCAATGACACAAACACACCTATTGGATGCACAAGATTTGTTAGAAACCCTAATTGGACAAGAATAAGCCTAGGGAGGTCGAAAATGACCTAAAAGTTCATCCAATGACACAAACACACCTATTGGATGCACAAGATTTATTAGAAACCCTAATTGCACAAGAATAAGCCTAGGGAGGTCGAAAATGATCTAAATGTTCATCCAATGACACAAACACACCTATTGGATGCACAAGATTTATTAGAAACCCTAATTGCACAAGAATAAGCCTAGGGAGGTCGAAAATGATCTAAATGTTCATCCAATGACACAAACACAAGTATTGGATGCACAAGATTCGTCAGAAACCGTAATTGGACAAGAATAAGCCTATGGAGGTCAAAAATGACCTAAATGTTTATCCAATGACACAAACACACTTATTGGATGCACAAGATTTGTTAGAAACCCTAATTGGACAAGAATAAGCCTAGGGAGGTCGAAAATGACCTAAAAGTTCATCCAATGACACAAACACACCTATTGGATGCACAAGATTTGTTAGAAACCCTAATTGGACAAGAATAAGCCTAGGGAGGTCGAACATGACCTAAAAGTTCATCCAATGACACAAACACACCTATTGGATGCACAAGATTTATTAGAAACCCGAATTGGACAAGAATAAGCCTAGGGAGGATGAAAATAACCTAATTATTCATCCGATGACACAAACACACCTATTGGATGCACATGATTTGTTAGAAACCCTAATTGGACAAGAATAAGCCTAGGGAGGTCGAAAACGACCAAAATGTTCATCCAATGACACAACCACAAGTATTTGATGCACAAGATTGGTTAGAAACTGTAATTGGACAAAAATAAGCCTAGGGAGGTCGAAAAGTACCTAAAAGTTCATCCAATGACACAAATACACCTATTGGATGCACAAGATTTATTAGAAAACCTAATTGGACAAGAATAAGCCTAGGGTGGTTAAAATGACCTAAATGTTCATCCAATGACACAAACACACCTATTGGATGCACAAGATTTGTTAGAAACCCTAATTGGACAAGAATAAGCCTAGGGAGGTCGAAAATGACCTAAAAGTTCATCCAATGACACAAACACACCTATTGGATGTACAAGATTTATTAGAAACCCTAATTGGACAAGAATAAGCCTAGGGAGGTCGAAAATGACCTAAATGTTCATCCAATGACACAAACACAAGTATTGGATGCACAAGATTGGTTAGAAACCCTAATTGGACAAGAATAAGCCTAGGGAGGTCGAAAATGATCTAAATGTTCATCCAATGACACAAACACAAGTATTGGATGCACAAGATTGGTTAGAAACCCTAATTGGACAAGAATAAACCTAGGGAGGTCGAAAAGTACCTAAAAGTTCATCCAGTGACACAAACACACCTATTGGATGCACAAGATTTGTTAGAATCCCTAATTGGACAAGAATAAGCCTAGGGAGTACGAAAATGACCTAATTGTTCATCCAATGCCACAAACACACCTATTGGATGCACAAGATTTGTTAGAAACCCTAATTGGACAAGAATAAGCCTAGGCAAGTCAAAAATGACCTAAATGTTCATCCAATGACTCAAACACACCTATTGGATGCACAAGATTTGTTGGAAGTCCTAATTGGACAAGAATAAGCCTAGGGAGTACGAAAATGACCTAATTGTTCATCCAATGACACAAACACACCTATTGGATGCACAAGATTTGTTAGAAACCCTTATTGGACAAGAATAAGCCTAGGGAGGTAAAAAATGACCTAAATGTTCATCCAATGACACAAACACACCTATTGGATGCACAAGATTTGTTAGAAACCCTAATTGGACAAGAATAAGCCTTGGGAGGTCGAAAAGTACCTAAAAGTTCATCCCATGACAAAAACACAACTATTGGATGCACAAGATTGGTTAGAAACCCTAATTGGACAAGAATAAGCCTAGGGAGGTCGAAAATGACCTAAAAGTTCATCCAATGACACAAACACACCTATTGCATGCACAAGATTTGTTAGAAAAACCGAATTGGGCATGAATAAGCCTAGGGAGAATGAAAATGACCTAATTGTTCATCCAAGGACACAAACACTCCTATTGGATGCACAAGATTGGTTAGAAACCCTAATTGGACAAGAATATGCCTAGGGAGGTCGAAAACGACCAAAATGTTCATCCAATGACACAAACACAAGTATTTAATGCACAAGATTGGTTAGAAACTGTAATTGGACAAGAATAAGCCTAGGGAGGTCGAAAAGTACCTAAAAGTTCATCCAATGACACAAACACACTTATTGGATGCACAAGATTTGTTAGAAACCCTAATTGGACAAGAATAAGCCTAGGGAGGTCGAAAAGTACCTAAAAGTTCATCCCATGACAAAAACACAACTATTGGATGCACAAGATTGGTTAGAAACCCTAATTGGACAAGAATAAGCCTAGGGAGGTCGAAAATGACCTAAAAGTTCATCCAATGACACCAACACACCTATTGGATGCACAAGATTTGTTAGAAACCCTAATTGGACAAGAATAAGCCTAGGGAGGTCAAAAATGACCTAAATGTTCATCCAATTACACAAACACAAGTATTTGATGCACAAGATTGGTTAGAAACTGTAATTGGACAAGAATAAGCCTAGGGAGGTCGAAAAGTACCTAAAAGTTCATCCAATGACACAAACACACTTATTGGATGCACAAGATTTGTTAGAAACCCTAATTGGACAAGAATAAGCCTAGGGAGGTCGAAAAGTACCTAAAAGTTCATCCCATGACAAAAACACAACTATTGGATGCACAAGATTGGTTAGAAACCCTAATTGGACAAGAATAAGCCTAGGGAGGTCGAAAATGACCTAAAAGTTCATCCAATGACACAAACACACCTATTGGATGCACAAGATTTGTTGGAAGTCCTAATTGGACAAGAATAAGCCTAGGGAGGTCGAAAATGACCTAAATGTTCATCCAATGACACAAACACAAGTATTGGATGCACAAGATTGGTTAGAAACCCTAATTGGACAAGAATAAGCCTTGGGAAGTCGAAAAGTACCAAAACGTTTATCCAATGACACAAACACACCTATTGGATGCACAAGATTTGTTAGAAACACTAATTGGACAAGAATAACTCTAGGGAGGTCGAAAAGTACGTAAAAGTTCATCCCATGACAAAAACACAACTATTGAATGCACAAGATTGGTTAGAAACCCTAATTGGACAAGAATAAGCCTAGGGAGGTCGAAAATGACCTAAAAGTTCATCCAATGACACAAACACACCTATTGGATGCACAAGATTTGTTAGAAACCCTAATTGGACAAGCATAAGCCTAGGGAGGTCGAAAATGACCTAAATGTTCATCCAATGACACAAACACAAGTATTGGATGCACAAGATTGGTTAGAAACCCTAATTGGACAAGAATAAGCCTAGGGAGGACGAAAAAGACCTAATTGTTCATCCAATGACACAAACACAACTATTGGATGCACAAGATTGGTTAGAAACCCTAATTGGACAAGAATAAGCCTAGGGAGGTCGAAAATGACCTAAATGTTCATCCAATGACACAAACACAAGTATTGGATGCACAAGATTGGTTAGAAACCCTAATTGGACAAGAATAAGCCTAGGGAGGTCGAAAACGACCAAAATGTTCATCCAATGACACAAACACAAGTATTTGATGCACAAGATTGGTTAGAAACTATAATTGGACAAGAATAAGCCTAGGGAGGTCGAAAAGTACCTAAAAGTTCATCCAATGACACAAACACACCTATTGGATGCACAAGATTTGTTAGAAACCCTAATTGGACAAGAATAAGCCTAGGGAGGTCGAAAATGACCTAAAAGTTCATCCAATGGCACAAACACACCTATTGCATGCACAAGATTTGTTAGAAAAACCTAATTGGGCATGAATAAGCCTAGGGAGAACGAAAATGACCTAATTGTTCATCCAATGACACAAACACTCCTATTGGATGCACAAGATTGGTTAGAAACCCTAATTGGACAAGAATATGCCTAGGGAGGTCGAAAACGACCAAAATGTTCATCCAATGACACAAACACAAGTATTTAATGCACAAGATTGGTTAGAAACTGTAATTGGACAAGAATAAGCCTAGGGAGGTCGAAAAGTACCTAAAAGTTCATCCAATGACACAAACACACCTATTGGATGCACAAGATTTGTTAGAAACCCTAATTGGACGAGAATAAGCCTTGGGAGGTCTAAAATGACCTAAATATTCATCCAATGACACAAACACAAGTATTGGATGCACAAGATTGGTTAGAAACCCTAATTGGACAAGAACAAGCCTAGGGAGGTCGAAAAGTACCTAAAAGTTCATCCAATGACACAAACACACCTATTGGATGCACAAGATTTGTTAGAAACCCTAATTGGACAAGAATAAGCCTAGGGAGGTCGAAAATGACCTAAAAGTTCATCCAATGACACAAACACACCTATTGGATGCACAAGAATAAGCCTAGGGTGGTCGAAAATGACCTAAATGTTCATCCAATGACACAAACACACCTATTGGATGCACAAGATTTGTTAGAAACCCTAATTGGACAAGAATAAGCCTAGGGAGGTCGAAAATGACCTAAAAGTTCATCCAATGACACAAACACTCCTATTGGATGCACAAGATTTATTAGAAACCCTAATTGAACAAGAATAAGCCTAGGGAGGTCGAAAATGACCTAAATGTTCAACCAATGACACAAACACAAGTATTGGATGCACAAGATTGGTTAGAAACCCTAATTGGACAAGAATAAGCCTAGGGAGGTCGAAAATGACCTAAAAGTTCATCCAATGACACAAACAAACCTATTGCATGCACAAGATTGGTTAGAAACCCTAATTGGACATGAATAAGCCTAGGGAGGTCGAAAATGACCTAACAGTTCATCCAATGACACAAACACACCTAATGGATGCACAAGATTTTTTAGAAACCCTAATTGGACAAGAATAAGCCTAGGGAGGTCGAAAATGACCTAACAGTTCATCCGATGACACAAACAAACCTAATGGATGCACAAGATTTGTTAGAAACCCTAATTGGAGAAGAATAAGCCTAGGGAGATCGAAATCGACCAAAATGTTCATCCAATGACACAAACACAAGTATTTGATGCACAAGATTGGTTAGAAACTGTAATTGGACAAGAATAAGCCTAGGGAGGTCGAAAAGAACCTAAAAGTTCATCCAATGACACTAACACACCTATTGGATGCACAAGATTTGTTAGAAACCCTAATTGGACAAGAATAAGCCTAGGGAGGTCATCCAATGACACAGACACAAGTATTGGATGCACAAGTTTGGTTAGAAACCCTAATTGAACAAGAATAAGCCTAGGGAGGTCGAAAAGTACCTAAAAGTTCATCCAATGACACAAACACAACTATTGGATGCACAAGATTTGTTAGAAACCCTAATTGGACAAGAATAAGGCTAGGGAGGTCGAAAACGACCAAAATGTTCATCCAATGACACAAACACAAGTATTTGATGCACAAGATTGGTTAGAAACTGTAATTGGACAAGAATAAGCCTAGGGAGGTCGAAAAGTACCTAAAAGTTCATCCAATGACACAAACACACCTATTGAATGCACAAGATTTGTTAGAAACCCTAATTGGACAAGAATAAGCCTAGGGAGGTCGAAAATGACCTAAATATTCATCCAATGACACAAACACAACTATTGGATGCACAAGATTTATTAGAAACCCTAATTGGACAAGAATAAGCCTAGGGAAGACGAAAATGACCTAATTGTTCATCCAATGACACAAACAC
>JBBPBS010000467.1:404285-498377 GCA_037974835.1 Cicer judaicum
ATTGGACAAGAATAAGCCTAGGGAGGTA
Organism: Cicer judaicum; assembly: GCA_037974835.1. Classification (NCBI taxonomy): domain Eukaryota; kingdom Viridiplantae; phylum Streptophyta; class Magnoliopsida; order Fabales; family Fabaceae; genus Cicer; species Cicer judaicum. The sequence goes on from JBBPBS010000467.1 coordinate 404,314, forward strand.
AAAAATGACCTAAATGTTCATCCAATGACACAAACACACCTATTGGATGCACAAGATTTGTTAGAAACCCTAATTGGACAAGAATAAGCCTTGGGAGGTCGAAAAGTACCTAAAAGTTCATCCCATGACAAAAACACAACTATTGGATGCACAAGATTGGTTAGAAACCCTAATTGGACAAGAATAAGCCTAGGGAGGTCGAAAATGACCTAAAAGTTCATCCAATGACACAAACACACCTATTGCATGCACAAGATTTGTTAGAAAAACCGAATTGGGCATGAATAAGCCTAGGGAGAATGAAAATGACCTAATTGTTCATCCAAGGACACAAACACTCCTATTGGATGCACAAGATTGGTTAGAAACCCTAATTGGACAAGAATATGCCTAGGGAGGTCGAAAACGACCAAAATGTTCATCCAATGACACAAACACAAGTATTTAATGCACAAGATTGGTTAGAAACTGTAATTGGACAAGAATAAGCCTAGGGAGGTCGAAAAGTACCTAAAAGTTCATCCAATGACACAAACACACCTATTGAATGCACAAGATTTGTTAGAAACCCTAATTGGACAAGAATAAGCCTAGGGAGGTCGAAAATGACCTAAATATTCATCCAATGACACAAACACAACTATTGGATGCACAAGATTTATTAGAAACCCTAATTGGACAAGAATAAGCCTAGGGAAGACGAAAATGACCTAATTGTTCATCCAATGACACAAACACACCTGTTGGATGCACAAGATTTGTTACAAACCCTAATTCGACAAGAATAAGCCTAGGGAGGTCGAAAATGACCAAAATGTTCATCCAATGACACAAACACAAGTATTCGATGCACAAGATTGGTTAGAAACTGTAATCGGACAAGAATAAGCCTAGGGAGGTCGAAAAGTATTCAAAAGTTCATCCAATGACACAAACACACCTATTGGATGCACAAGATTTGATAGAAACCCAAATTGGACATGAATAAGCCTAGGGAGAACGAAAATGACCTAATTGTTCATCCAATGACACAAACACACCTATTGGATGCACAAGATTTGTTAGAAACCCTTATTGGACAAGAATAAGCCTAGGGAGGTAAAAAATGACCTAAATGTTCATCCAATGACACAAACACACCTATTGGATGCACAAGATTTGTTAGAAACCCTAATTGGACAAGAATAAGCCTTGGGAGGTCGAAAAGTACCTAAAAGTTCATCCCATGACAAAAACACAACTATTGGATGCACAAGATTGGTTAGAAACCCTAATTGGACAAGAATAAGCCTAGGGAGGTCGAAAATGACCTAAAAGTTCATCCAATGACACAAACACACCTATTGCATGCACAAGATTTGTTAGAAAAACCGAATTGGGCATGAATAAGCCTAGGGAGAATGAAAATGACCTAATTGTTCATCCAAGGACACAAACACTCCTATTGGATGCACAAGATTGGTTAGAAACCCTAATTGGACAAGAATATGCCTAGGGAGGTCGAAAACGACCAAAATGTTCATCCAATGACACAAACACAAGTATTTAATGCACAAGATTGGTTAGAAACTGTAATTGGACAAGAATAAGCCTAGGGAGGTCGAAAAGTACCTAAAAGTTCATCCAATGACACAAACACACCTATTGGATGCACAAGATTTGTTAGAAACCCTAATTGGAAAAGAATAAGCCTAGGGAGGTCGAAAATGACCAAAATGTTCATCCAATGAAACAAGCACAAGTATTTGATGCACAAGATTGGTCAGAAACTGTAATTGGACAAGAATAAGCCTAGGAAGGTCGAAAAGTACCTAAAAGTTCATCCAATGACACAAACACACCTATTGGATGCACAAGATTTGTTAGAAACCCTAATTGGACAAGAATAAGCCTAGGGAGGTCGAAAATGACCTAAAAGTTCATCCAATGACACAAACACACTTATTGGATGCACAAGATTTGTTAGAAACCCTAATTGGACAAGAATAAGCCTAGGGAGGTCGAAAATGACCTAAATTGTTGATCCAATGACACAAACACAAGTATTGGATGCACAAGATTGGTTAGAAACCCTAATTGGACAAGAATAAGCCTAGGGAGGTCGAAAATGACCTAAAAGTTCATCCACTGACACAAACACACCTATTGCGTGCACAAGATTTTTTAGAAACCCTAATTGGACATGAATAAGCCTAGGGAGGTCGAAAATGACCTAACAGTTCATCCAATGACACAAACACACCTAATGGATGCACAAGATTTGTTAGAAATCCTAATTGGACAAGAATAAGCATAGGGAGGTCGAAAATGACCTAACAGTTCATCCAATGACACAAACACACCTAATGGATGCACAAGATTTGTTAGAAACCCTAATTGGACAAGAATAAGCCTAGGGAGGTCGAAATCGACCAAAATGTTCATCCAATGACACAAACACAAGTATTTGATGCACAAGATTGGTTAGAAACTGTAATTGGACAAGAATAAGTCTAGGGAGGTCGAAAAGTACCTAAAAGTTCATCCAATGACACTAACACACCTATTCGATGCACAATATTTGTTAGAAACCCTAATTGGACAAGAATAAGCCTAGGGAGGTCATCCAATGACACAGATACAAGTATTGGATGCACAAGATTGGTTAGAAACCCTAATTGAACAAGAATAAGCTTAGGGAGGTCGAAAAGTACCTACAAGTTCATCCAATGACACAAGCACAACTATTGGATGCACAAGATTTGTTAGAAACCCTAATTGGACAAGAATAAGCCTAGGGAGGTCGAAAACGACCAAAATGTTCATCCAATGACACAAACACAAGTATTTGATGCACAAGATTGGTTAGAAACTGTAATTGGACAAGAATAAGCCTAGGGAGGTCGAAAAGTACCTAAAAGTTCATGCAATGACACCAACACACCTACTGGATGCACAAGATTTGTTAGAAACCCTAATTGGACAAGAATAAGCCTAGGGAGGTCAAAAATGACCTAAATGTTCATCCAATGACACAAACACACCTATTGGATGCACAAGATTTGTTAGAAACCCTAATTGGACAAGAATAAGCCTAGGGAGGTCGAAAATAACCTAAAAGTTCATCCAATGACACAAACACACCTAATGGATGCACAAGATTTGTTAGAAACCCTAATTGGACAAGAATAAGCCTAGGGAGGTCGAAAACGACCAAAATGTTCATCCAATGACACAAACACAAGTATTTGATGCACAAGATTGGTTAGAAACTGTAATTGGACAAGAATAAGCCTAGGGAGGTCGAAAAGTACCTAAAAGTTCATCCAGTAACACAAACACAACTATTGAATGCACAAGATTCGTTAGAAACCGTAATTGAACAAGAATAAGCCTAGGAAGATAAAAAATGACTTAAATGTTCATCCAACGACACAAACACACTTATTGGATGCACAAGATTTGTTAGAAACCCTAATTGGACAAGAATAAGCCTAGGGAGGTCGAAAATGACCTAAAAGTTCATCCAATGACACAAACACACCTAATGGATGCACAAGATTTGTTAGAAACCCTAATTGGACAAGAATAAGCCTAGGGAGGTCGAAAACGACCAAAATTTTCATCCAATGACACAAACACAAGTATTTGATGCACAAGATTGGTTAGAAACTGTAATTGGACAAGAATAAGCCTAGGGAGGTCGAAAAGTACCTAAAAGTTCATCCAATGACACAAACACACTTATTGGATGCACAAGATTTGTTAGAAACCCTAATTGGACAAGAATAAGCCTAGGGAGGTCGAAAAGTACCTAAAAGTTCATCCCATGACAAAAACACAACTATTGGATGCACAAGATTGGTTAGAAACCCTAATTGGACAAGAATAAGCCTAGGGAGGTCGAAAATGACCTAAAAGTTCATCCAATGACACCAACACACCTATTGGATGCACAAGATTTGTTAGAAACCCTAATTGGACAAGAATAAGCCTAGGGAGGTCAAAAATGACCTAAATGTTCATCCAATTACACAAACACAAGTATTTGATGCACAAGATTGGTTAGAAACTGTAATTGGACAAGAATAAGCCTAGGGAGGTCGAAAAGTAACTAAAAGTTCATCCAATGACACAAACAGTCCTATTGGATGCACAAGATTTGGTAGAAACCCTAATTGGACAAGAATAAGTCTAGGGAGGTCAAAAATGACCTAAATGTTCATCCAATGACAGAAACACACCTATTGGATGCACAAGATTTGTTAGAAAAACTAATTGGACAAGAATAAGCCTAGGGAGGTCGAAAAGTACCTAAATGTTCATCCCATAACAAAAACACAACTATTGGATGCACAAGATTGGTTAGAAACCCTAATTGGACAAGAATAAGCCTAGGGAGGTCGAAAATGACCTAAAAGTTCATCCAATGACACAAACACACCTATTGGATGCACAAGATTTGTTAGAAACCCTAATTGGACAAGATTAAGCCTAGGGAGGTCGAAAATGACCTAAATGTTCATCCAATGACACAAACACAAGTATTGGATGCACAAGATTGGTTAGAAACCCTAATTGGACAAGAATAAGCCTTGGGAAGTCGAAAAGTACCAAAAAGTTCATCCAATGACACAAACACAACAATTGGATACACAAGATTCGTTAGAAACCGTAATTGGACAAGAATAAGCCTAGGGAGGTCAAAAAAGACCTAAATGTTCATCCAATGACACAAACACACTTATTGGATGCACAAGATTTGTTAGAAAAACTAATTGGACAAGAATAAGCCTAGGGAGGTCGAAAAGTACCTAAATGTTCATCCCATAACAAAAACACAACTATTGGATGCACAAGATTGGTTAGAAACCCTAATTGGACAAGAATAAGCCTAGGGAGGTCGAAAATGACCTAAAAGTTCATCCAATGACACAAACACACCTATTGGATGCACAAGATTTGTTAGAAACCCTAATTGGACAAGAACAAGCCTAGGGAGGTCGAAAAGTACCTAAAAGTTCATCCAGTGACACAAACACAACTATTGAATGCACAAGATTCGTTAGAAACCGTAATTGAACAAGAATAAGCCTAGGAAGATCAAAAATGACCTAAATGTTCATCCAATGACACAAACACACTTATTGGATGCACAAGATTTGTTAGAAACCCTAATTGGACAAGAATAAGCCTAGGGAGGTCGAAAATGACCTAAACGTTCATCCAATGACACAAACACACCTAATGGATGCACAAGATTGGTTAGAAACCCTAATTGGACAACAATAAGCCTATGGAGGTCGAAAATGACCAAAATGTTCATCCAATGACACAAACACAAGTATTTGATGCACAAGATTGGTTAGAAACTGTAATTGGCCAAGAATAAGCCTAGGGAGGTCGAAAAGTACCTAAAAGTTCATCCAATGACACAAACACACCTATTGGATGCACAAGATTTGTTAGAAACCCTAATTGGACAAGAATAAGCCTAGGGAGGTAAAAAATGACCTAAATGTTCATCCAATGACACAAACACACCTATTGGATGCACAAGATTTGTTAGAAACCCTAATTGGACAAGAATAAGCCTAGGGATGTCGAAAAGTACCTAAAAGTTCATCCCATGACAAAAACACACCTATTGGATGCAGAAGATTGGTTAGAAACCCTAATTGGACAAGAATAAGCCTAGGAAGCCCGAAAATGACCTAAATGTTCATCCAATGACACAAACACGCATATCGGATGCACAAGATTGGTTAGAAACCCTAATTGGACAAGAATAAGCCTGGGGAGGTTGAAAATGACCTAAAAGTTCATCCAATGACACAAACACAACTATTGCGTGCACAAGATTTGTTAGAAACCCTAATTGGACATGAATAAGCCTAGGGAGAAGGAAAATGACCTAATTGTTCATCCAATGACACAAACACAACTATTGGATGCAAAAGATTGGTTAGAAACCCTAATTGGACAAGAATAAGCCTAGGGAGGTCGAAAATGATCTAAATGTTCATCCAATGACACAAACACAAGTATTGGATGCACAAGATTGGTGAGAAACCCTAATTGGCCAAGAATAAACCTAGGGAGGTCGAAAAGTACCTAAAAATAAGCCTAGGAAGATTAAAAATGACCTAAATGTTCATCCAATGACACAAACACACTTCTTGGATGCAAAAGATTTGTTAGAAACCCTAATTGGACAAGAAAAAGCCTAGGGTGGTCGAAAATGACCTAAAAGTTCATCCAATGACACAAACACACCTAATGGATGCACAAGATTTGTTAGAAACCCAAATTGGACAAGAATAAGCCTAGGGAGGACGAAAATGATCTAATTGTTCATCCAATGACACAAACACACCTATTGGATGCACAAGATTGGTTAGAAACCCTAATTGAACAAGAATAAGCCTAGGAAGATAGAAAATGACTTAAATGTTCATCCAATGACACAAACACACTTATTGGATGCACAAGATTTGTTAGAAACCCTAATTGGACAAGAATAAGCCTAGGGAGGTCGAAAACGACCAAAATGTTCATCCAATGACACAAACACAAGTATTTGATGCACAAGATTGGTTAGAAACTGTAATTGGACAAGAATAAGCCTAGGGAGGTCGAAAAGTACCTAAAAGTTCATCCAATGACACAAACACACCTATTGGATGCACAAGATTTGTTAGAAACCCTAATTGGACAAGAATAAGCCTAGGGAGGTCGAAAACGACCAAAATGTTCATCCAATGACACAAACACAAGTATTTGATGCACAAGATTGGTTAGAAACTGTAATTGGACAAGAATCAGCCTAGGGAGGTCGAAAAAAACCTAAAAGTTCATCCAATGACACAAACACACCTATTGGATGCACAAGAATTGTTAGAAACCCTAATTGGACAAGAATAAGCCTAGGGAGGTCGAAAACGACCAAAATGTTCATCCAATGACACAAACACAAGTATTTGATGCACAAGATTGGTTAGAAACTGTAATTGGACAAGAATAAGCCTAGGGAGGTCGAAAAGTACCTAAAAGTTCATCCAATGACACAAACACACCTATTGGATGCACAAGATTGGTTAGAAACCCTAATTGGACAAGAATAAGTCCAGGGAGGTCAAAAATGACCTAAATGTTCATCCAATGACACAAACACACCTGTTGGATGCACAAGATTTGTTAGAAACACTAATTGGACAAGAATAAGCCTAGGGAGGTCGAAAAGTACCGAAAAGTTCATCCCATGACAAAAACACAACTATTGGATGCACAAGATTGGTTAGAAACCCTAATTGGACAAGAATAAGCCTAGGGAGGTCGAAAATGACCTAAATGTTCATCCAATGACACAAACACAAGTATTTGATGCACAAGATTGGTTAGAAACTGTAATTGGACAAGAATAAGCCTAGGGAGGTCGAAAAGTACCTAAAAGTTCATCCAATGACACAAACACACCTATTTGATGCACAAGATTTGTTCGAAACCCTAATTGGACAAGAATAAGCCTAGGGAGGTCAAAAATGACCTAAATGTTCATCCAATGACACAAACACACTTATTGGATGCACAAGATTTGTTAGAAACCCTAATTGGACAAGAATAAGCCTAGGGAGGTCGAAAATGACCTAAAAGTTCATCCAATGACACAAACACACCTAATGGATGCACAAGATTTGTTAGAAACCCTAATTAGACAAGAATAAGCCTAGGGAGGTCGAAAAGGACCAAAATGTTCATCCAATGACACAAACACAAGTATTTGATGCACAAGATTGGTTAGAAACTGTAATTGGACAAGAATAAGCCTAGGGAGGTCGAAAAGTACCTAAAAGTTCATCCAGTGACACAAACACAACTATAGAATGCACAAGATTCGTTAGAAACCGTAATTGAACAAGAATAAGCCTAGGAAGATCAAAAATGACCTAAATGTTCATCCAATGACACAAACACACTTATTGGATGCACAAGATTTGTTAGAAACCCTAATTGGACAAGAATAAGCCTAGGGAGGTCGAAAATGACCTAAAAGTTCATCCAATGACACAAACACACCTATTGCATGCACAAGATTTGTTAGAAACCCTAATTGGACAAGAATAAGCCTAGGGAGGTCGAAAACGACCAAAATGTTCATCCAATGACACAAACACAAGTATTTGATGCACAAGATTGGTTAGAAACTGTAATTGGACAAGAATAAGCCTAGGGAGGTCGAAAAGTACCTAAAAGTTCATCCAATGACACAAACACACCTATTGGATGCACAAGATTTGTTAGAAACCCTAATTGGACATGGACAAGCCTAGGGAGGACTAAAATGACCTAATTGTTCATCCAATGACACAAACACAAGTATTGGTTGCACAAGATTGGTTAGAAACCCTAATTGGACAAGAACAAGCCTAGGGAGGTCGAAAAGTACCTAAAAGTTCATCCAATGACACAAACACACCTATTGGATGCACAAGATTTGTTAGAAACCCTAATTGGACAAGAATAAGCCTAGGGAGGTCGAAAATGACCTAAAAGTTCATCCAATGACACAAACACACCTATTGGATGCACAAGATTGGTTAGAAACCCTAATTGGACAAGAATAAGCCTAGGGAGGTCGAAAATGACCTAAAAGTTCATCCAATGACACAAACACACCTATTGAATGCACAAGATTGGTTAGAAACGCTAATTGGACAAGAATAAGCCTAGGGAGGTCGAAAATGATCTAAATGTTCATCCAATGACACAAACACAAGTATTGGATGCACAAGATTGGTTAGAAACCTTAATTGGAAAAGATCAAGCCTAGGGAGGTCGAAAAGTACCTAAAAGTTCATCCAGTGACACAAACACAACTATTGGATGCACAAGATTCGTCAGAAACTGTAATTGGACAAGAATAAGCCTAGGGAGGTCAAAATTGACCTAAATGTTCATCCATTGACACAAACACACTTATTGGATGCACAAGATTTGTTAGAAACCCTAATTGGAAAAGAATAAGCCTAGGGAGGTCGAAAACGACCAAAATGTTCATCCAATGACACAAACACAAGTATTTGATGCACAAGATTGGTTAGAAACTGTAATTGGACAAGAATAAGCCTAGGGATGTCGAAAAGAACCTAAAAGTTCATCCGATGACACAAGCACACCTATTGGATGCACAAGATTTGTTAGAAACCCTAATTGGACAAGAATAAGCCTAGGGAGGTCGAAAACGACCAAAATGTTCATCCAATGACACAAACACAAGTATTTGATGCACAAGATTGGTTAGAAACTGTAATTGGACAAGAATAAGCCTAGGGAGGTCGAAAAGTACCTAAAAGTTCATCCAATGACACAAACACACCTATTGGATGCACAAGATTTGTTAGAAACCCTAATTGGACAAGAATAAGGCTAGGGAGGTCGAAAAGTACCTAAAAGTTCATCTAGTGACACAAACACAACTATTGGATGCACAAGATTCGTTAGAAACCGTAATTAGACAAGAATAAGCCTAGGGAGGTCAAAAATGACCTAAATGTTCATCCAATGACACAAACACACTTATTGGATGCACAAGATTTGTTAGAAACACTAATTGGACAAGAATAAGCCTAGGGAGGTCGAAAATGACCTAAAAGTTCATCCAATGACACAAACACACCTATTGGATGCACAAGATTTGTTAGAAACCCTAATTGGAGAAGAAGAAGCCTAGGGAGGACGAAAATGACCTAATTGTTCATCCAATGACACAAACACACCTATTGGATGCACAAGATTGGTTAGAAACCCTAATTGGACAGGAATAACCTAGGGAGCTTGAAAATTACCTAAATGTTCATCCAATGACACAAACACAAGTATTGGATGCACAAGATTGGTTAGAAACCCTAATTGGACAAGAATAAGCCTAGGGAGGTCGAAAAGTACCTAAAAGTTCATCCAGTGACACAAACACAACTATAGAATGCACAAGATTCGTTAGAAACCGTAATTGAACAAGAATAAGCCTAGGAAGATAAAAAATGACCTAAATGTTCATCCAATGACACAAACACACTTATTGGATGCACAAGATTTGTTAGAAACCCTAATTGGACAAGAATAAGCCTAGGGAGGTCGAAAATGACCTAAACGTTCATCCAATGACACAAACACACCTAATGGATGCACAAGATTTGTTAGAAACCCTAATTGGACAAGAATAAGCCTAGGGAGGTCGAACACGACCAAAATGTTCATCCAATGACACAAACACAAGTATTTGATGCACAAGATTGGTTAGAAACTGTAATTGGACAAGAATAAGCCTAGGGAGGTCGAAAAGTACCTAAAAGTTCATCCAATGACACAAACACACCTATTGGATGCACAAGATTTGTTAGAAGCCCTAATTGGACAAGAATAAGCCTAGGGAGGTCGAAAATGACCTAAAAGTTCATCCAATGACACAAACACACCTATTGGATGCACAAGATTTGTTAGAAACCCTAATTGGACAAGAATAAGCCTAGGGAGAACGAAAATGACCTAATTGTTCATCCAATGACACAAACACACCGATTGGATGCACAAGATTGGTTAGAAACCCTAATTGGACAAGAATAAGCATAGGGAGATCGAAAATGACCTAAAGGTTCATCCAATGATACAAACACACCAATTGCATGCACAGGATTTGTTAGAAACCCTAATTGGACAAGAATAAGCCTAGGGAAGTCGTAAATGACCTAAAAGTTCATCCAATGAGACAAACTCACCTATTGGATGAACAAGATTTGTTTGAAATCCTGATTGGACAAGAATAAGCCTAGGGAGGACGAAAATGACCTAATTGTTCATCCAATGAAACAAACACACCTATTGGATGCACAAGATTGGTTAGAAACCCTAATGGGACAAGAATAAGCCTAGGGTGGACGAAAATGACCTAAAAGTTCATCCAATGACACCAACACAATGATTTGTTAGAAACCCTAATTGGACAAGAATAAGCCTAGGGAGGTCGAAAATGACATAAAAGTTCATCCAATGACACAAACACACCTATTGGATGCACAAGATTTGTTAGAAACCCTAATTGGACAAGAATAAGCCTAGGGAGGACGAAAATGACCTAATTGTTCATCCAATGACACAAACACACCTATTGAATGCACAAGATTGGTTAGAAACGCTAATTGGACAAGAATAAGCCTAGGGAGGTCGAAAATGATCTAAATGTTCATCCAATGACACAAACACAAGTATTGGATGCACAAGATGGGTTAGAAACCTTAATTGGAAAAGAATAAGCCTAGGGAGGTCGAAAAGTACCTAAAAGTTCATCCAGTGACACAAACACAACTATTTTATGCACAAGATTCGTCAGAAACCGTAATTGGACAAGAATAAGCCTAGGGAGGTCAAAATTGACCTAAATGTTCATCCAATGACACAAACACACTTATTGGATGCACAAGATTGGTTAGAAACCCTAATTGGACAAGAATAAGTCTAGGGAGGTCGAAAAGTACCTAAAAGTTCATCCAGTAACACAAACACAACTATTGGATGCACAAGATTCGTTAGAAATCGTAATTGGACAAGAATAAGCCTAGGGAGGTCAAAAATGACCTAAATGTGCATCCAATGACACAAACACACTTATTGGATGCACAAGATTTATTAGAAACCCTAATTGGACAGGAATAAGCCTAGGGAGGTCGAAAATGACCTAAAAGTTCATCCAATGACACAAACACACCTATTGGATGCACAAGATTTGTTAGAAACCCTAATTGGACAAGAATAAGCTTAGGGAGGTCGAAAATGATCTAAATGTTCATCCAATGACACAAACACAAGTATTGGATGCACAAGATTTGTTAGAAACCCTAATTGGACAAGAATAAGCCTTGGGAGGTCGAAAATGATCTAAATGTTCATCCAATGACACAAACACAAGTATTGGATGCACAAGATTGGTTAAAAACCCTAATTGGACAAGAATAAGCTTAGGGAGGTCGAAAAGTACCTAAAAGTTCATCCAATGACACAAACACACCTATTGGATGCACAAGATTTGTTAGAAACCCTAATTGGACTAGAATAAGCCTAGGGAGGTCGAAAACGACCAAAATGTTCATCCAATGACACAAACACAAGTATTTGATGCACAAGATTGGTTAGAAACTGTAATTGGACAAGAATAAGCCTAGGGAGGTCGAAAAGTACCTAAAAGTTCATCCAATGACACAAACACACCTATTGGATGCACAAGATTTGTTAGAAACCCTAATTGGACAAGAATAAGTCTAGGGAGGTCAAAAATGACCAAAATGTTCATCCAATGACACAAACACACCTATTGGATGCACAAGATTTGTTAGAAACACTAATTGGACAAGAATAAGCCTAGGGAGGTCGAAAAGTACCTAAAAGTTCATCCCATGACAAAAACACAACTATTGGATGCACAAGATTGGTTAGAAACTCTAATTGGACAAGAATAAGCCTAGGGAGGTCGAAAATGACCTAAAAGTTCATCCAATGACACAAACACACCTATTGGATGCACAAGATTTGTTGGAAGTCCTAATTGGACAAGAATAAGCCTAGGGAGGTCGAAAATGACCTAAATGTTCATCCAATGACACAAACACAAGTATTGGATGCACAAGATTGGTTAGAAACCCTAATTGGACAAGAATAAGCCTTGGGAAGTCGAAAAGTACCAAAACGTTTATCCAATGACACAAACACACCTATTGGATGCACAAGATTTGTTAGAAACACTAAATGGACAAGAATAAGCCTAGGGAGGTCGAAAAGTACCTAAAAGTTCATCCCATGACAAAAACACAACTATTGAATGCACAAGATTGGTTAGAAACCCTAATTGGACAAGAATAAGCCTAGGGAGGTCGAAAATGACCTAAAAGTTCATCCAATGACACAAACACACCTATTGGATGCACAAGATTTGTTAGAAACCCTAATTGGACAAGCATAAGCCTAGGGAGGTCGAAAATGACCTAAATGTTCATCCAATGACACAAACACAAGTATTTGATGCACAAGATTGGTTAGAAACTGTAATTGGACAAGAATAAGCCTAGGGAGGACGAAAATGATCTAATTGTTCATCCAATGACACAAACACACCTATTGGATGCACATGATTGGTTAGAAACCCTAATTGGACAACAATAAGCCTATGGAGGTCGAAAATGACCAAAATGTTCATCCAATGACACAAACACAAGTATTTGATGCACAAGATTGGTTAGAAACTGTAATTGGACAAGAATAAGCCTAGGGTGGTCGAAAAGTACCTAAAAGTTCATCCAATGACACAAACACACCTATTGGATGCACAAGATTGGTTAGAAACCCTAATTGGACAAGAATTACCCTAGGGAGGTCGAAAATGATCTAAATGTTCATCCAATGACACAAACACAAGTATTGGATGCACAAGATTGGTTAGAAACCCTAATTGGACAAGAATAAGCCTAGGGAGGTCGAAAAGTACCTAAAAGTTCATCCAGTGACTCAAACACAACTATTGAATGCACAAGATTCGTTAGAAACCGTAATTGAACAAGAATAAGCCTAGGAAGATAGAAAATGACTTAAATGTTCATCCAATGACACAAACACACTTATTGGATGCACAAGATTTGTTAGAAACCCTAATTGGACAAGAATAAGCCTAGGGAGGTCGAAAATAACCTAAAAGTTCATCCAATGACACAAACACACCTAATGGATGCACAAGATTTGTTAGAAACCCTAATTGGACAAGAATAAGCCTAGGGAGGTCGAAAACGACCAAAATGTTCATCCAATGACACAAACACAAGTATTTGATGCACAAGATTGGTTAGAAACTGTAATTGGACAAGAATAAGCCTAGGGAGGTCGAAAAGTACCTAAAAGTTCATCCAATGACACAAACACACCTATTGGATGCACAAGATTTGTTAGAAACCCTAATTGGACAAGAATAAGTCTAGGGAGGTCAAAAATGACCTAAATGTTCATCCAATGACACAAACACACCTATTGGATGCACAAGATTTGTTAGAAACACTAATTGGACAAGAATAAGCCTAGGGAGGTCGAAAAGAACCTAAAAGTTCATCCCATGACAAAAACACAACTATTGGATGCACAAGATTGGTTAGAAACCCTAATTGGACAAGAATAAGCCTAGGGAGGTCGAAAATGACCTAAAAGTTCATCCAATGACACAAACACACCTATTGGATGCACAAGATTTGTTAGAAACCCTAATTGGACAAGAATAAGCCTAGGGAGGTCGAAAATGACCTAAATGTTCATCCAATGACACAAACACAAGTATTGGATGCACAAGATTGGTTAGAAACCCTAATTGGACAAGAATAAGCCTAGGGAGGTCGAAAACGACCAACATGTTCATCCAATGACACAAACACAAGTATTTGATGCACAAGATTGGTTAGAAACTGTAATTGGACAAGAATAAGCCTAGGGAGGTCGAAAAGTACCTAAACGTTCATCCAATGACACAAACACACCTATTGGATGCACAAGATTTGTTAGAAAACCTAATTAGACATGAATAAGCCTAGGGAGAACGAAAATGATCTAATTGTTCATCCAATAACACAGACACAAGTATTGGATGCACAAGATTGGTTAGAAACCCTAATTGGACAAGAATAAGCCTAGGGAGGTCGAAAACGACCAAATTGTTCATCCAATGACACAAACACAAGTATTTGATGCACAAGATTGGTTAGAAACTGTAATTGGACAAGAATAAGCCTAGGGAGGTCGAAAAGTACCTAAAAGTTCATCCAATGACACAAACACACCTATTGGATGCACAAGATTTGTTAGAAACCCTAATTGGACAGGAATAAGCCTAGGGAGGTCTAAAATGACCAAAATGTTCATCCAATGACACAAACACAAGTATTTGATGCACAAGATTGGTTAGAAACTGTAATTGGACAAGAATAAGCCTAGGGAGGTCGAAAAGTACCTAAAAGTTCATCCAATGACACAAACACACCTATTGGATGCACAAGATTTGTTAGAAACCCTAATTGGAAAAGAATAAGCCTAGGGAGGTCGAAAACGACCAAAATGTTCATCCAATGACACAAACACAAGTATTTGATGCACAAGATTGGTTAGAAACTGTAATTGGACAAGAATAAGCCTAGGGATGTCGAAAAGAACCTAAAAGTTCATCCGATGACACAAGCACACCTATTGGATGCACAAGATTTGTTAGAAACCCTAATTGGACAAGAATAAGCCTAGGGAGGTCGAAAACGACCAAAATGTTCATCCAATGACACAAACACAAGTATTTGATGCACAAGATTGGTTAGAAACTGTAATTGGACAAGAATAAGTCTAGGGAGGTCGAAAAGTACCTAAAAGTTCATCCAATGACACTAACACACCTATTCGATGCACAATATTTGTTAGAAACCCTAATTGGACAAGAATAAGCCTAGGGAGGTCATCCAATGACACAGATACAAGTATTGGATGCACAAGATTGGTTAGAAACCCTAATTGAACAAGAATAAGCCTAGGGAGGTCGAAAAGTACCTACAAGTTCATCCAATGACACAAGCACAACTATTGGATGCACAAGATTTGTTAGAAACCCTAATTGGACAAGAATAAGCCTAGGGAGGTCGAAAACGACCAAAATGTTCATCCAATGACACAAACACAAGTATTTGATGCACAAGATTGGTTAGAAACTGTAATTGGACAAGAATAAGCCTAGGGGGGTCGAAAAGTACCTAAAAGTTCATCCAGTAACACAAACACAACTATTGAATGCACAAGATTCGTTAGAAACCGTAATTGAACAAGAATAAGCCTAGGAAGATAAAAAATGACTTAAATGTTCATCCAATGACACAAACACACTTATTGGATGCACAAGATTTGTTAGAAACCCTAATTGGACAAGAATAAGCCTAGGGAGGTCGAAAATGACCTAAAAGTTCATCCAATGACACAAACACACCTAATGGATGCACAAGATTTGTTAGAAACCCTAATTGGACAAGAATAAGCCTAGGGAGGTCGAAAACGACCAAAATGTTCATCCAATGACACAAACACAAGTATTTGATGCACAAGATTGGTTAGAAACCCTAATTGGACAAGAATAAGCCTAGGGAGGTTGAAAAGTACCTAAAAGTTCATCCAGTGACACAAACACAACTATTGAATGCACATGATTCGTTAGAAACCGTAATTGAACAAGAATAAGCCTAGGAAGATCAAAAATCACCTAAATGTTCATCCAATGATACAAACACACTTATTGGATGCACAAGATTTGTTAGAAACCCTAATTGGACAAGAATAAGCCTAGGGAGGTCGAAAATGACCTAAAAGTTCATCCAATGACACAAACACAAGTATTGGATGCACAAGATTGGTTAGAAACCCTAATTGGACAAGAATAAGCCTTGGGAAGTCGAAAAGTACCAAAAAGTTCATCCAATGACACAAACACAACTATTGGATGCACAAGATTCGTTAGAAACCATAATTGGACAAGAATAAGCCTAGGGAGGTCAAAAATGACCTAAATGTTCATCCAATGACACAAACACACTTATTGGATGCACAAGATTTGTTAGAAACCCTAATTGGACAAGAATAAGCCGAGGGAGGTCAAAAATGACCTAAAAGTTCATCCAATGACACAAACACACCTAATGGATGCACAAGATTGGTTAGAAACCCTAATTGGACAACAATAAGCCTATGGAGGTCGAAAATGACCAAAATGTTCATCCAATGACACAAACACAAGTATTTGATGCACAAGATTGGTTAGAAACTGTAATTGGACAAGAATAAGCCTAGGGAGGTCGAAAAGTACCTAAAAGTTCATGCAATGACACAAACACACCTATTGGATGCACAACATTGTTTAGAAACCCTAATTGGACATGAATTACCCTAGGGAGGTCGAAAATGATCTAAATGTTCATCCAATGACACAAACACAAGTATTGGATGCACAAGATTGGTTAGAAACCCTAATTGGACAAGAATAAGCATAGGGAGGTTGAAAAGTACCTAAAAGTTCATCCAGTGACACAAACACAACTATTGAATGCACAAGATTCGTTAGAAACCGTAATTGAACAAGAATAAGCCTAGGAAGATAAAAAATGACCTAAATGTTCATCCAATGACACAAACACACTTATTGGATGCACAAGATTTGTTAGAAACCCTAATTGGACAAGAATAAGCCTAGGGAGGTCGAAAATGACCTAAACGTTCATCCAATGACACAAACACACCTAATGGATGCACAAGATTTGTTAGAAACCCTAATTGGACAAGAATAAGCCTAGGGAGGTCGAAAACGACCAAAATGTTCATCCAATGACACAAACACAAGTATTTGATGCACAAGATTGGTTAGAAACTGTAATTGGACAAGAATAAGGCTAGGGAGGTCGAAAAGTACCTAAAAGTTCATCCAATGACACAAACACACCTATTGGATGCACAAGATTTGTTTGAAACCCTATTTGGACAAGAATAAGTCTAGGGAGGTCAAAAATGACCTAAATGTTCATCCAATGACACAAACACACCTATTGGATGCACAAGATTTGTAAGAAACACTAATTGGACAAGAATAAGCCTAGGGAGGTCGAAAAGTACCTAAAAGTTCATCCCATGACAAAAACACAACTATTGGATGCACAAGATTGGTTAGAAACCCTAATTGGACAAGAATAAGCCTAGGGAGGTCGAAAATGACCTAAAAGTTCATCCAATGACACAAACACACCTATTGGATGCACAAGATTTGTTAGAAACCCTAATTGGACAAGCATAAGCCTAGGGAGGTCGAAAATGACCTAAATGTTCATCCAATGACACAAACACAAGTATTTGATGCACAAGATTGGTTAGAAACTGTAATTGGACAAGAATAAGCCTAGGGTGGTCGAAAAGTACCTAAAAGTTCATCCAATGACACAAACACACCTATTGGATGCACAAGATTGGTTAGAAACCCTAATTGGACAAGAGTTACCCTAGGGAGGTCGAAAATGATCTAAATGTTCATCCAATGACACAAACACAAGTATTGGATGCACAAGATTGGTTAGAAACCCTAATTGGACAAGAATAAGCCTAGGGAGGTCGAAAAGTACCTATAAGTTCATCCAGTGACACAAACACAACTATTGAATGCACAAGATTCGTTAGAAACCGTAATTGAACAAGAATAAGCCTAGGAAGATAGAAAATGACTTAAATGTTCATCCAATGACACAAACACACTTATTGGATGCACAAGATTTGTTAGAAACCCTAATTGGACAAGAATAAGCCTAGGGAGGTCGAAAATAACCTAAAAGTTCATCCAATGACACAAACACACCTAATGGATGCACAAGATTTGTTAGAAACCCTAATTGGACAAGAATAAGCCTAGGGAGGTCGAAAACGACCAAAATGTTCATCCAATGACACAAACACAAGTATTTGATGCACAAGATTGGTTAGAAACTGTAATTGGACAAGAATAAGCCTAGGGAGGTCGAAAAGTACCTAAAAGTTCATCCAATGACACAAACACACCTATTTGATGCACAAGATTTGTTCGAAACCCTAATTGGACAAGAATAAACATAGGGAGGTCAAAAATGACCTAAATGTTCATCCAATGACACAAACACACTTATTGGATGCACAAGATTTGTAAGAAACCCTAATTGGACAAGAATAAGACTAAGGAGGTCAAAAGTGACCTAAAAGTTCATCCAATGACACAAACACACCTATTGGATGCACAAGATTTGTTAGAAACCCTAATTGGACAAGAATAAGCCTAGGGAGGACGAAAATGACCTAATTGTTCATCCAATAACACAAACACACCTATTGGATGCACAAGATTCGTTAGAAACCGTAATTGGACAAGAATAAGCCTAGGGAGGTCAAAAATGACCTAAATGTTCATCCAATGACACAAACACACTTATTGGATGCACAAGATTTGTTAGAAACCCTAATTGGACAAGAATAAGCCTAGGGAGGTCGAAAATGACCTAAAAGTTCATCCAATGACACAAACACACCTATTGGATGCACAAGATTGGTTAGAAACCCTAATTGGACAAGAATAAGCCTAGGGAGGTCGAAAATGAGCTAAATGTTCATCCAATGCCACAAACACAAGTATTGGATGCACAAGATTGGTTAGAAATCCTAATTGGACAAGAATAAGCCTAGGGAGGACGAAAAGTACCTAAAAGTTCATCCAGTGACACAAACACAACTATTGAATGCACAAGATTCGTTAGAAATAGTAATTGGACAAGAATAAGCCTAGGGAGGTCAAAAATGACCTAAATGTTCATCCAATGACACAAACACACCTATTGGATGCACAAGATTTGTTAGAAACCCTAATTGGACAAGAATAAGCCTAGGGAGGTCGAACATGACCTAAAAGTTCATCCAATGACACAAACACACCTATTGGATGCACAAGATTTATATGAAACCCGAATTGGACAAGAATAAGCCTAGGGAGGATGGAAACGACCAAAATGTTCATCCAATGACACAAACACACCTATTGGATGCACAAGATTTGTTAGAAACCCTAATTGGACCAGAATAAGCCTAGGGAGGTCGAAAATGACCTAAATGTTCATCCAATGACACAAACACGAGTATTGGATGCACAAGATTTGTTAGAAACCCTAATTGGACAAGAATAAGCCTAGAGAGGTCGAAAAGTACCTAAAAGTTCATCCAGTGACACAAACACAACTATTGGATGCACGAGATTCGTTAGAAACCGTAATTGGACAAGAATAAGCCTAGGGAGGTCAAAAATGATCTAAATGTTCACCCAATGACACAAACACACTTATTGGATGCACAAGATTTGATAGAAACCCTAATTGGACAAGAATAAGGCTAGGGAGGACGAAAATGACCTAATTGTTCATCCAATGACACAAACACACCTATTGGATGCACAAGATTTGTGTGAAACCCTAATTGGACAAGACTAAGCCTAGGGAGGTCAAAAATGACCTAAATGTTCATCTAATGACACAAACACACTTATTGGATGCACAAGATTTGTTAGAAACCCTTATTGGACAAGAATAACCCTAGGGAGGTCGAAAATGACCTAAAAGTTCATCCAATGACACAAACACACCTATTGGATGCACAAGATTTATTAGAAACCCTAATTGGACAAGAATAAGCCTAGGGAGGACGAAAATGACCTAATTGTTCATCCAATGACACAAACACACCTATTGGATGCACAAGATTTGTTAGAAACCCTAATTGGACAAGAATAAGCCTAGGGAGGTCGAAAATGACCTAAAAGTTCATCCAATGACACAAACACACCTATTGCATGCACAAGATTTGTTAGAAACCCTAATTGGACATGAATAAGCCTAGGGAGGTCGAAAATGACCTAACAGTTCATCCAATGACACAAACACACCTAATGGATGCACAAGATTTGTTAGAAACCCTAATTGGACAAGAATAAGCCTAGGGAGGTCGAAAATGACCTAAAAGTTCATCCAATGACACAAACACACCTATTGGATGCACAAGATTTGTTAGAAACCCTAATTGGACAAGAATAAGCCTAGGGAGGTCGAAAATGACCTAAAAGTTCATCCAATGACACAAACACACCTAATGGATGCACAAGATTTATTAGAAACCCTAATTGGACAAGAATAAGCCTAGGGAGGTCGAAAATGACCTAAATGTTCATCCAACGACACAAACACAAGTATTGGATGCACAAGATTGGTTAGAAACCCTAATTGGACAAGAATAAGCCTAGGGAGGTCGAAAATGACCTAAAAGTTCATCCAATGACACAAACACACCTATTGCATGCACAAGATTTGTTAGAAACCCTAATTGGACATGAATAAGCCTAGGGAGGTCGAAAATGACCTAACAGTTCATCCAATGACACAAACACACCTAATGGATGCACAAGATTTGTTAGAAACCGTAATTGGACTAGAATAAGCCTAGGGAGGTCGAAATCGACCAAAATGTTCATCCAATGACACAAACACAAGTATTTGATGCACAAGATTGGTTAGAAACTGTAATTGGACAAGAATAAGCCTAGGGAGGTTGAAAAGTACCTAAAAGTTCATCCAATGACACTAACACACGTATTGGATGCACAAGATTTGTTAGAAACCCTAATTGGACAAGAATAAGCCTAGGGAGGACATCCAATGACACAGACACAAGTATTGGATGCACAAGATTGGTTAGAAACCCTAATTGAACAAGAATAAGCCTAGGGAGGTCGAAAAGTACCTAAAAGTTCATCCAATGACACAAACACAACTATTGGATGCACAAGATTCGTTAGAAACCCTAATTGGACAAGAATAAGACTAGGGAGGTCGAAAACGACCAAAATGTTCATCCAATGACACAAACACAAGTATTTGATGCACAAGATTGGTTAGAAACTGTAATTGGACTAGAATAAGCCTAGGGAGGTCGAAAAGTACCTAAAAGTTCATCCAATGACACCAACACACCTACTGGATGCACTAGATTTGTTAGAAACCCTAATTGGACAAGAATAAGCCTAGGGAGGTCAAAAATGACCTAAATGTTCATCCAATGACACAAACACACCTATTGGATGCACAAGATTTTTTAGAAACCCTAATTGGACAAGAATAAGCCTAGGGAGGTCGAACATGACCTAAAAGTTCATCCAATGACACAAACACACCTATTGGATGCACAAGATTTATATGAAACCCGAATTGGACAAGAATAAGCCTAGGGAGGATGGAAACGACCAAAATGTTCATCCAATGACACAAACACACCTATTGGATGCACAAGATTTGTTAGAAACCCTAATTGGACCAGAATAAGCCTAGGGAGGTCGAAAATGACCTAAATGTTCATCCAATGACACAAACACGAGTATTGGATGCACAAGATTTGTTAGAAACCCTAATTGGACAAGAATAAGCCTAGGGAGGTCGAAAACGACCAGAATGTTCATCCAATGACACAAACACAAGTATTTAATGCACAAGATTGGTTAATGCACAAGATTAGTTAGAAAGTATAATTGGACAAGAATAAGCCTAGGGAGGTCGAAAAGTACCTAAAAGTTCCTCCAATGACACAAACACACCTATTGGATGCACAAGATTTGTTAGAAACCCTAATTGGACAAGAATAAGCCTAGGGAGGTAAAAAATGACCTAAATGTTCATCTAATGACACAAACACACCTATTGGATGCACAAGATTTGTTAGAAACCCTAATTGGACAAGAATAAGCCTAGGGAGGTCGAAAAGTACCTAAAAGTTCATCCCATGACAAAAACACAACTATTGGATGCACAAGATTGGTTAGAAATCCTAATTGGACAAGAATAAGCCTAGGGAGGTCGAAAATGACCTAAAAGTTCATCCAATGATACAAACACACCTATTGCATGCACAAGATTTGTTAGAAAAACCTAATTGGGCATGAATAAGCCTAGGGAGAACGAAAATGACCTAAATGTTCATCCAATGACACAAACACTCCTATTGGATGCACAAGATTGGTTACAAACCCTAATTGGACAAGAATATGCCTAGAGAGGTCAAAAACGACCAAAATGTTCATCCAATGACACAAACACAAGTATTTAATGCACAAGATTGGTTAGAAACTGTAATTGGACAAGAATAAGCCTAGGGAGGTCGAAAAGTACCTAAAAGTTCATCCAATGACACAAACACACCTATTGGATGCACAAGATTTGTTAGAAACCCTAATTGGAAAAGAATAAGCCTAGGGAGGTCGAAAATGACCTAAAAGTTCATCCAATGACACAAACACACCTATTGGATGCACAAGATTTGTTAGAAACCCTAATTGGACAAGAATAAGCCTAGGGAGAAGGAAAATGACCTAATTGTTCATCCAATGACACAAACACAACTATTGGATGCAAAAGATTGGTTAGAAACCCTAATTGGACAAGAATAAGCCTAGGGAGGTCGAAAATGATCTAAATGTTCATCCAATGACACAAACACAAGTATTGGATGCACAAGATTGGTTAGAAACCCTAATTGGACAAGAATAAACCTAGGGAGGTCGAAAAGTACCTAAAAGTTCATCCAGTGACACAAACACACCTATTGGATGCACAAGATTTGTTAGAATCCCTAATTGGACAAGAATAAGCCTAGGGAGTACGAAAATGACCTAATTGTTCATCCAATGACACAAACACACCTATTGGATGCACAAGATTTATTAGAAACCCTAATTGGACAAGAATAAGCCTAGGCAAGTCAAAAATGACCTAAATGTTCATCCAATGACACAAACACACCTATAGGATGCACAAGATTTGTTGGAAGTCCTAATTGGACAAGAATAAGCCTAGGGAGGTCGAACATGACCTAAAAGTTCATCCAATGACACAAACACACCTATTGGATGCACAAGATTTATATGAAACCCGAATTGGACAAGAATAAGCCTAGGGAGGATGGAAACGACCAAAATGTTCATCCAATGACACAAACACACCTATTGGATGCACAAGATTTGTTAGAAACCCTAATTGGACCAGAATAAGCCTAGGGAGGTCGAAAATGACCTAAATGTTCATCCAATGACACAAACACGAGTATTGGATGCACAAGATTTGTTAGAAACCCTAATTGGACAAGAATAAGCCTAGAGAGGTCGAAAAGTACCTAAAAGT
The DNA here is from genome assembly GCA_037974835.1 of Cicer judaicum. NCBI lineage: Eukaryota > Viridiplantae > Streptophyta > Magnoliopsida > Fabales > Fabaceae > Cicer > Cicer judaicum. The sequence continues at coordinate 428,112 of JBBPBS010000467.1, forward strand.
TCATCCAGTGACACAAACACAACTATTGGATGCACGAGATTCGTTAGAAACCGTAATTGGACAAGAATAAGCCTAGGGAGGTCAAAAATGATCTAAATGTTCACCCAATGACACAAACACACTTATTGGATGCACAAGATTTGATAGAAACCCTAATTGGACAAGAATAAGGCTAGGGAGGACGAAAATGACCTAATTGTTCATCCAATGACACAAACACACCTATTGGATGCACAAGATTTGTGTGAAACCCTAATTGGACAAGACTAAGCCTAGGGAGGTCAAAAATGACCTAAATGTTCATCTAATGACACAAACACACTTATTGGATGCACAAGATTTGTTAGAAACCCTTATTGGACAAGAATAACCCTAGGGAGGTCGAAAATGACCTAAAAGTTCATCCAATGACACAAACACACCTATTGGATGCACAAGATTTATTAGAAACCCTAATTGGACAAGAATAAGCCTAGGGAGGACGAAAATGACCTAATTGTTCATCCAGTGACACAAACACACCTATTGGATGCACAAGATTTGTTACAAACCCTAATTGGACAAGAATAAGCCTAGGGAGGTCGAAAATGACCAAAATGTTCATCCAATGACACAAACACAAGTATTTGATGCAAAAGATTGGTTAGAAACTGTAATTGGACAAGAATAAGCCTAAGGAGGTCGAAAAGTACCTAAAAGTTCATCCAATGACACACACACACCTATTGGATGCACAAGATTTGATAGAAACCCTAATTGGACATGAATAAGCCTAGGGAGAACGAAAATGACCTAATTGTTCATCCAATGACACAGACACAAGTGTTGGATGCACAAGATTGGTTAGAAACCCTAATTGGACAAGAATAAGCCTGGGAAGGTCGAAAACGACCAAAATGTTCATCCAATGACACAAACACAAGTATTTGATGCACAAGATTGGTTAGAAACTGTAATTGGACAAGAATAAGCCTAGGGAGGTCGAAAAGTACCTAAAAGTGCATCCAATGACACAAACACACCTATTGGATGCACAAAATTGGTTAGAAACCCTAATTGGACAAGAATAAGCCTAGGGAGGTCGAAAATGACCTAAATGTTCATCCAACGACACAGACACAAGTATTGGATGCACAAGATTGGTTAGAAACCCTAATTGAACAAGAATAAGCCTAGGGAGGTCGAAAAGTACCTAAAAGTTCATCCAATGACACAAACACAACTATTGGATGCACAAGATTTGTTAGAAACCCTAATTGGACAAGAATAAGCCTAGGGAGGTCGAAAACGACCAAAATGTTCATCCAATGACACAAACACAAGTATTTGATGCACAAGATTGGTTAGAAACTGTAATTGGACAAGAATAAGCCTAGGGAGGTCGAAAAGTACCTAAAAGTTCATCCAGTAACACAAACACAACTATTGAATGCACAAGATTCGTTAGAAACCGTAATTGAACAAGAATAAGCCTAGGAAGATAAAAAATGACTTAAATGTTCATCCAACGACACAAACACACTTATTGGATGCACAAGATTTGTTAGAAACCCTAATTGGACAAGAATAAGCCTAGGGAGGTCGAAAATGACCTAAAAGTTCATCCAATGACACAAACACACCTAATGGATGCACAAGATTTGTTAGAAACCCTAATTGGACAAGAATAAGCCTAGGGAGGTCGAAAACTACCAAAATGTTCATCCAATGACACAAACACAAGTATTTGATGCACAAGATTGGTTAGAAACTGTAATTGGACAAGAATAAGCCTAGGGAGGTCGAAAAGTACCTAAAAGTTCATCCAATGACACAAACACACCTATTGGATGCACAAGATTTGATAGAAACCCTAATTGGACATGAATAAGCCTAGGGAGAACGAAAATGACCTAATTGTTCATCCAATGACACAGACACAAGTGTTGGATGCACAAGATTGGTTAGAAACCCTAATTGGACAAGAATAAGCCTAGGAAGGTCGAAAACGACCAAAATGTTCATCCAATGACACAAACACAAGTATTTGATGCACAAGATTGGTTAGAAACTGTAATTGGACAAGAATAAGCCTAGGGAGGTCGAAAAGTACCTAAAAGTGCATCCAATGACACAAACACACCTATTGGATGGACAAAATTGGTTAGAAACCCTAATTGGACAAGAATAAGCCTAGGGAGGTCGAAAATGACCTAAATGTTCATCCAACGACACAGACACAAGTATTGGATGCACAAGATTGGTTAGAAACCCTAATTGAACAAGAATAAGCCTAGGGAGGTCGAAAAGCACCTAAAAGTTCATCCAATGACACAAACACAACTATTGGATGCACAAGATTTGTTAGAAACCCTAATTGGACAAGAATAAGCCTAGGGAGGTCGAAAACGACCAAAATGTTCATCCAATGACACAAACACAAGTATTCGATGCACAAGATTGGTTAGAAACTGTAATTGGACAAGAATAAGCCTAGGGAGGTCAAAAATGACCTAAATGTTCATCCAATGACACAAACACAAGTATTGGATGCACAAGATTGGTTAGAAACCCTAATTGGACAAGAATAAGCCTAGGGAGGTCGAAAAGTACCTAAAAGTACATCCAGTGACACAAACACCACAATTGAATGCACAAGATTGCTTAGAAACCGTAATTGGACAAGAATAAGCCTAGGAAGCTCAAAAATGACCTAAATGCTCATCCAATAACACAAACACACTTATTGGATGCACAAGATTTGTTAGAAACCCTAATTGAACAAGAATAAGCCTAGGGAGGTCGAAAATGACCTAAAAGTTCATCCAATGACACAAACACACCTATTGGATGCACAAGATTTGTTAGAAACCCTAATTGGACAAGAATAAGCCTAGGGAGGACGAAAATGACCTAATTGTTCATCCAATGACACAAGCACACCTATTGGATGCACAAGATTTGTTAGAAACCCTAATTGGACAAGAAAAAGCCTAGGGAGGTCGAAAATGACCAAAATGTTCATCTAATGACACAAACACATGTATTTGATGCACAAGATTGGTTAGAAACTGTAATTGGACAAGAATAAGCCTAGGGAGGTCGAAAAGTACTTAAAAGTTCATCCAATGACACAAACACACCTATTGGAGGCACAAGATTGGTTACAAACGCTAATTGGATAAGAATAAGCCTAGGGAGGTCGAAAATGATCTAAATGTTCATCCAATGACACAAACACAAGTATTGGATGCACAAGATTGGTTAGAAACCCTAATTGGCCAAGAATAAGCCTAGGGAGGTCGAAAAGTACCTAAAAGTTCATCCAGTGACACAAACACAACTATTGGATGCACAAGATTCGTTAGAAACCGTAATTGGACAAGAATAAGCCTAGGGAGGTCAAAAATGACCTAAATGTTCACCCAATGACACAAACACACTTATTGGATGCACAAGATTTGTTGGAAACCATAATTGGACAAGATAAAGCCTAGGGAGGTCGAAAATGACCTAAAAGTTCATCCAATGACACAAACACACCTATTGGATGCACAAGATTTGATAGAAACCCTAATTGGACAAGAATAAGGCTAGGGAGGACGAAAATGACCTAATTGTTCATCCAATGACAAAAACACACCTATTGGATGCACAAGATTTGTTTGAAACCCTAATTGGACAAGACTAAGCCTAGGGAGGTCAAAAATGACCTAAATGTTCATCCAATGACACAAACACACTTATTGGATGCACAAGATTTGTTAGAAACCCTTATTGGACAAGAATAAGCCTAGGGAGGTCGAAAATGACCTAAAAGTTCATCCAATGACACAAACACACCTATTGGATGCACAAGATTTATTAGAAACCCTAATTGGACAAGAATAAGCCTAGGGAGGACGAAAATGACCTAATTGTTCATCCAGTGACACAAACACACCTATTGGATGCACAAGATTTGTTACAAACCCTAATTGGACAAGAATAAGCCTAGGGAGGTCGAAAATGACCAAAATGTTCATCCAATGACACAAACACAAGTATTTGATGCAAAAGATTGGTTAGAAACTGTAATTGGACAAGAATAAGCCTAAGGAGGTCGAAAAGTACCTAAAAGTTCATCCAATGACACAAACACACCTATTGGATGCACAAGATTTGATAGAAACCCTAATTGGACATGAATAAGCCTAGGGAGAACGAAAATGACCTAATTGTTCATCCAATGACACAGACACAAGTGTTGGATGCACAAGATTGGTTAGAAACCCTAATTGGACAAGAATAAGCCTGGGAAGGTCGAAAACGACCAAAATGTTCATCCAATGACACAAACACAAGTATTTGATGCACAAGATTGGTTAGAAACTGTAATTGGACAAGAATAAGCCTAGGGAGGTCGAAAAGTACCTAAAAGTGCATCCAATGACACAAACACACCTATTGGATGCACAAAATTGGTTAGAAACCCTAATTGGACAAGAATAAGCCTAGGGAGGTCGAAAATGACCTAAATGTTCATCCAACGACACAGACACAAGTATTGGATGCACAAGATTGGTTAGAAACCCTAATTGAATAAGAATAAGCCTAGGGAGGTCGAAAAGTACCTAAAAGTTCATCCAATGACACAAACACAACTATTGGATGCACAAGATTTGTTAGAAACCCTAATTGGACAAAAATAAGCCTAGGGAGGTCGAAAACGACCAAAATGTTCATCCAATGACACAACCACGAGTATTTGATGCACAAGATTGGTTAGAAACTGTAATTGGATAAAAATAAGCCTAGGGAGGTCGAAAAGTACCTAAAAGTTCATCCAATGACACAAACACACCTATTGGATGCACAAGATTTATTAGAAACCCTAATTGGATAAGAATAAGCCTAGGGTGGTCGAAAATGACCTAAATATTCATCCAATGACACAAACACACCTATTGGATGCACAAGATTTGTTAGAAACCCTAATTGGACAAGAATAAGCCTAGGGAGGTCGAAAACGACCAGAATGTTCATCCAATGACACAAACACAAGTATTTAATGCACAAGATTGGTTAATGCACAAGATTAGTTAGAAAGTATAATTGGACAAGAATAAGCCTAGGGAGGTCGAAAAGTACCTAAAAGTTCCTCCAATGACACAAACACACCTATTGGATGCACAAGATTTGTTAGAAACCCTAATTGGACAAGAATAAGCCTAGGGAGGTAAAAAATGACCTAAATGTTCATCTAATGACACAAACACACGTATTGGATGCACAAGATTTGTTAGAAACCCTAATTGGACAAGAATAAGCCTAGGGAGGTCGAAAAGTACCTAAAAGTTCATCCCATGACAAAAACACAACTATTGGATGCACAAGATTGGTTAGAAATCCTAATTGGACAAGAATAAGCCTAGGGAGGTCGAAAATGACCTAAAAGTTCATCCAATGATACAAACACACCTATTGCATGCACAAGATTTGTTAGAAAAACCTAATTGGGCATGAATAAGCCTAGGGAGAACGAAAATGACCTAAATGTTCATCCAATGACACAAACACTCCTATTGGATGCACAAGATTGGTTACAAACCCTAATTGGACAAGAATATGCCTAGAGAGGTCAAAAACGACCAAAATGTTCATCCAATGACACAAACACAAGTATTTAATGCACAAGATTGGTTAGAAACTGTAATTGGACAAGAATAAGCCTAGGGAGGTCGAAAAGTACCTAAAAGTTCATCCAATGACACAAACACACCTATTGGATGCACAAGATTTGTTAGAAACCCTAATTGGACAAGAATAAGCCTAGGGAGGTCGAAAATGACCTAAAAGATCATCCAATGACACAAACACACCTATTGGATGCACAAGATTTGTTAGAAACCCTAATTGGACAAGAATAAGCCTAGGGAGGTCGAAAAGGACAAAATTTTCATCCAATGACACAAACACAAGTATTTGATGCACAAGATTGGTTAGAAACTGTAATTGGACAAGAATAAGCCTAGGGAGGTCGAAAAGTACCTAAAAGTTCATCCAATGACACAAGCACACCTATTGGATGCACAAGATTTGTTAGAAACCCTAATTGGACAAGAATAAGCCTAAGGAGGTCCAAAATGACCTAAATGTTCATCCAATGACACAAACACACTTATTGGATGCACAAGATTTGTTAGAAACCCTAATTGGACAAGAATAAGCCTAGGGAGGTCGAAAATGACCTAAAAGATCATCCAATGACACAAACACACCTATTGGATGCACAAGATTTGTTAGAAACCCTAATTGGACAAGAATAAGCCTAGGGAGGTCGAAAATGACCTAAAAGTTCATCCAATGACACAAACACACCTATTGGATGCCCAAGATTTGTTAGAAACCCTAATTGGACAAGAATAAGCCTAGGGAGGTCGAAAATGACCTAAAAGTTCATCCAATGACACAAACACACCTATTGGATGCACAAGATTTGTTAGAAACCCTAATTGGACAAGAATAAGCCTAGGGAGGTTGAAAATGACCTAATTGTTCATCCAGTGACACAAACACACTTATTGGATGCACAAGATTTGTTAGAAACCCTAATTGCACAAGACTAAGCCTAGGGAGGTCAAAAAGGACCTAAATGTTCATCCAATGACACAAACAAACCTATTGGATGCACAAGATTTGTTAGAAGCCTTAATTGGACAAGAATAAGCCTAGGGAGGTCGGAAATGACCTAAAAGTTCATCCAATGACACAAACACACCTATTGGATGCACAAGATTTGTTAGAAACCCTAATTGGACAAGAATAAGCCTAGGGAGGTCGAAAATGACCTAAAAGTTCATCCAATGACACAAACACACCTATTGGATGCACAAGATTTGTTAGAAACCCTAATTGGACAAGAATAAGCCTAGGGAGGTCGAAAATGACCTAAAAGTTCATCCAATGACACAAACACACCAAATGGATGCACAAGATTTGTTAGAAACCCTAATTGGACAAGAATAAGCCTAGGGAGGTCGAAAACGACCAAAATGTTCATCCAATGACACAAACACAAGTATTTGATGCACAAGATTGGTTAGAAACTGTAATTGGACAAGAATAAGCCTAGGGAGGTCGAAAAGTACCTAAAAGTTCATCCAGTAACACAAACACAACTATTGAATGCACAAGATTCGTTAGAAACCGTAATTGAACAAGAATAAGCCTAGGAAGATAAAAAATGACTTAAATGTTCATCCAACGACACAAACACACTTATTGGATGCACAAGATTTGTTAGAAACCCTAATTGGACAAGAATAAGCCTAGGGAGGTCGAAAATGACCTAAAAGTTCATCCAATGACACAAACACACCTAATGGATGCACAAGATTTGTTAGAAACCCTAATTGGACAAGAATAAGCCTAGGGAGGTCGAAAACTACCAAAATGTTCATCCAATGACACAAACACAAGTATTTGATGCACAAGATTGGTTAGAAACTGTAATTGGACAAGAATAAGCCTAGGGAGGTCGAAAAGTACCTAAAAGTTCATCCAATGACACAAACACACCTATTGGATGCACAAGATTTGTTAGAAGCCCTAATTGGACAAGAATAAGCCTAGGGAGGTCGAAAATGACCTAAAAGTTCATCCAATGACACAAACACACCTATTGGATGCACAAGATTTGTTAGAAACCCTAATTGGACAAGAATAAGCCTAGGGAGAAGGAAAATGACCTAATTGTTCATCCAATGACACAAACACAACTATTGGATGCAAAAGATTGGTTAGAAACCCTAATTGGACAAGAATAAGCCTAGGGAGGTCGAAAATGATCTAAATGTTCATCCAATGACACAAACACAAGTATTGGATGCACAAGATTGGTTAGAAACCCTAATTGGACAAGAATAAGCCTAGGAAGATCAAAAATGACCTAAATGCTCTTCCAATAACACAAACACACTTATTGGATGCACAAGATTTGTTAGAAACCCTAATTGGACAAGAATAAGCCTAGGGAGGTCGAAAATGACCTAAAAGTTCATCCAATGACACAAACACACCTATTGGATGCACAAGATTTGTTAGAAACCCTAATTGGAAAAGAATAAGCCTAGGGAGGACGAAAATGACCTAATTGTTCATCCAATGACACAAACACACCTATTGGATGCACAAAATTTGTTAGAAACCCTAATTGGACAAGAATAAGCCTAGGGAGGTCGAAAATGACCAAAATGTTCATCCAATGACACAAACACAAGTATTTGATGCACAAGATTGGTTAGAAACTGTAATTGGACAAGAATAAGCCTAGGGAGGTCGAAAAGTACCTAAAAGTTCATCCAATGACACAAACACACCTATTGGATGCACAAGATTGGTTAGAAACCCTAATTGGACAAGAATTACCCTAGGGAGGTCGAAAATGATCTAAATGTTCATCCAATGACACAAACACAAGTATTGGATGCACAAGATTGGTTAGAAACCCTAATTGGACAAGAATAAGCCTAGGGAGGTTGAAAAGTACCTAAAAGTTCATCCAGTGACACAAACACAACTATTGGATGCAGAAGATTCGTTAGAAACCGTAATTGGACAAGAATACGCCTAGGGAGGTCGAAAATGACCTAAAAGTTCATCCAATGACACAAACACACCTATTGCAAGGACGAGATTTGTTAGAAACCTTAATTGGACATGAATAAGCCTAGGGAGAACGAAAATAACCTAATTGTTCATCCAATGACACAAACACCCCTATTGGATGCACAAGATTGGTTAGAAACCCTAATTGGACAAGAATAAGCCTAGGGAGGTCGAAAATGATCTAAATGTTCATCCAATGACACAAACACAAGTATTGGATGCACAAGATTGGTTAGAAACCCTAATTGGACAAGAATAAACCTAGGGAGGTCGAAAAGTACCTAAAAGTTCATCCAGTGACACAAACACACCTATTGGATGCACAAGATTTGTTAGAATCCCTAATTGGACAAGAATAAGCCTAGGGAGTACGAAAATGACCTAATTGTTCATCCAATGACACAAACACACCTATTGGATGCACAAGATTTATTAGAAACCCTAATTGGACAAGAATAAGCCTAGGCAAGTCAAAAATGACCTAAATGTTCATCCAATGACACAAACACACCTATAGGATGCACAAGATTTGTTGGAAGTCCTAATTGGACAAGAATAAGCCTAGGGAGTACGAAAATGACCTAATTGTTCATCCAATGACACAAACACACTTATTGGATGCACAAGATTTGTTAGAAACCCTAATTGGACAAGAATAAGCCTAGGGAGGTAAAAAATGACCTAAATGTTCATCCAATGACACAAACACACCTATTGGATGCACAAGATTTATTAGAAACCCTAATTGGACAAGAATAAGCCTTGGGAGGTCGAAAAGTACCTAAAAGTTCATCCCATGACAAAAACACAACTATTGGATGCACAAGATTGGTTAGAAACCCTAATTGGACAAGAATAAGCCTAGGGAGGTCGAAAATGACCTAAAAGTTCATCCAATGACACAAACACACCTATTGCATGCACAAGATTTGTTAGAAAAACCGAATTGGGCATGAATAAGCCTAGGGAGAATGAAAATGACCTAATTGTTCATCCAAGGACACAAACACTCCTATGGGATGCACAAGATTGGTTAGAAACCCTAATTGGACAAGAATATGCCTAGGGAGGTCGAAAACGACCAAAATGTTCATCCAATGACACAAACACAAGTATTTAATGCACAAGATTGGTTAGAAACTGTAATTGGACAAGAATAAGCCTAGGGAGGTCGAAAAGTACCTAAAAGTTCATCCAATGACACAAACACACCTATTGAATGCACAAGATTTGTTAGAAACCATAATTGGACAAGAATAAGCCTAGGGAGGTCGAAAATGACCTAAATATTCATCCAATGACACAAACACAACTATTGGATGCACAAGATTTATTAGAAACCCTAATTGGACAAGAATAAGCCTAGGGAAGACGAAAATGACCTAATTGTTCATCCAATGACACAAACACGCCTGTTGGATGCACAAGATTTGTTACAAACCCTAATTCAACAAGAATAAGCCTAGGGAGGTCGAAAATGACCAAAATGTTCATCCAATGACACAAACACAAGTATTTGATGCACAAGATTGGTTAGAAACTGTAATCGGACAAGAATAAGCCTAGGGAGGTCGAAAAGTATCTAAAAGTTCATCCAATGACACAAACACACCTATTGGATGCACAAGATTTGATAGAAACCCTAATTGGACATGAATAAGCCTTGGGAGAACGAAAATGACCTAATTGTTCATCCAATGACACAGACACATGTATTGGATGCACAAGATTGGTTAGAAACCCTAGTTGGACAAGAATAAGCCTAGGAAGGTCGAAAACGACCAAAATGTTCATCCAATGACACAAACACAAGTATTTAATGCACAAGATTGGTTAGAAACTGTAATTGGACAAGAATAAGCCTATGGAGGTCGAAAATGACCTAAAAGTTCATCCAATGACACAAACACACCTATTGGATGCACAAGATTTGTTAGAAACCCTAATTGGACAAGAATAAGCCTAGGGACGACGAAAATGACCTAATTGTTCATCCAATGACCCAAACACACCTATTGGATGCACAAGATTGGTTAGAAACCCTAATTGGACATGAATAAGCTTAGGGAGGAGGAAAATGACCTAATTGTTCATCCAATGACACAAACACAACTATTGGATGCAAAAGATTGGTTAGAAACCCTAATTGGACAAGAATAAGCCTAGGGAGGTCGAAAATGATCTAAATGTTCATCCAATGACACAAACACAAGTATTGGATGCACAAGATTGGTTAGAAACCCTAATTGGACAAGAATAAACCTAGGGAGGTCGAAAAAGTACCTAAAAGTTCATCCAGTGACACAAACACAACTATTGAATGCACAAGATTCGTTAGAAACCGTAATTGAACAAGAATAAGCCTAGGAAGATTAAAAATGATCTAAATGTTCATCCAATGACACAAACACACTTATTGGATGCACAAGATTTGTTAGAAACCCTAATTGGACAAGAATAAGCCTAGGGAGGTCGAAAATGACCTAAAAGTTCATCCAATGACACAAACACACCTAATGGATGCACAAGATTTGTTAGAAACCCTAATTGGACAAGAATAAGCCTAGGGAGGTCGAAAACTACCAAAATGTTCATCCAATGACACAAACACAAGTATTTGATGCACAAGATTGGTTAGAAACTGTAATTGGACAAGAATAAGCCTAGGGAGGTCGAAAAGTACCTAAAAGTTCATCCAATGACACAAACACACCTATTGGATGCACAAGATTGGTTAGAAACCCTAATTGGACAAGAATTACCCTAGGGAGGTCGAAAATGATCTAAATGTTCATCCAATGACACAAACACAAGTATTGGATGCACAAGATTGGTTAGAAACCCTAATTGGACAAGAATAAGCCTAGGGAGGTTGAAAAGTACCTAAAAGTTCATCCAGTGACACAAACACAATTATTGAATGCACAAGATTCGTTAGAAACCGTAATTGAACAAGAATAAGCCTAGGAAGATCAAAAATGACCTAAATGTTCATCCAATGACACAAACACACTTATTGGATGCACAAGATTTGTTAGAAACCCTAATTGGACAAGAATAAGCCTAGGGAGGTCGAAAATGACCTAAAAGTTCATCCAATGACACAAACACACCTAATGATGCACAAGATTTGTAAGAAACCCTAATTGGACAAGAATAAGCCTAGGGAGGACGAAAATGATCTAATTGATCATCCAATGACACAAATACACCTATTGGATGCACAAGATTGGTTAGAAACCCTAATTGGACAACAATAAGCCTATGGAGGTCGAAAACGACCAAAATGTTCATCCAATGACACAAACACAAGTATTTAATGCACAAGATTGGTTAGAAACTGTAATTGGACAACAATAAGCCTAGGGAGGTCGAAAAGTACCTAAAAGTTCATCCAATGACACAAACACACCGATTGGATGCACAAGATTTGTTAGAAACCCTAATTGGACAAGAATAAGCCTAGGGAGGTCGAAAATTACCTAAAAGTTCATCCAATGACACAAACACACCTATTGGATGCACAAGATTTGTTAGAAACCCTAATTGGACAAGAATAAGCCTAGGGACGACGAAAATGACCTAATTGTTCATCCAATGACACAAACACACCTATTGGATGCACAAGATTGGTTAGAAACCCTAATTGGACATGAATAAGCCTAGGGAGGAGGAAAATGACCTAATTGTTCATCCAATGACACAAACACAAGTATTGGATGCAAAAGATTGGTTAGAAACCCTAATTGGACAAGAATAAGCCTAGGGAGGTCGAAAATGATCTAAATGTTCTTCCAATGACACAAACACAAGTATTGGATGCACAAGATTGGTTAGAAACCCTAATTGGACAAGAATAAACCTAGGGAGGTCGAAAAGTACCTAAAAGTTCATCCAGTGACACAAACACAACTATTGAATGCACAAGATTCGTTAGAAACCGTAATTGAACAAGAATAAGCCTAGGAAGATTAAAAATGATCAAAAATCTTCATCCAATGACACAAACACACTTATTGGATGCACAAGATTTGTTAGAAACCCTAATTGGACAAGAATAAGCCTAGGGAGGTCGAAAATGACCTAAAAGTTCATCCAATGACACAAACACAAGTATTTGATGCACAAGATTGGTTAGAAACTGTAATTGGACAAGAATAAGCCTAGGGAGGTCGAAAAGTACCTAAAAGTTCATCCAATGACACAAACACACCGATTGGATGCACAAGATTGGTTAGAAACCCTAATTGGACAAGAATGAACCTAGGGAGGTCGAAAAGTACCTAAAAGTTCATCCAGTGACACAAACACAACTATTGAATGCACAAGATTCTTTAGAAACCGTAATTGAACAAGAATAAGCCTAGGAAGATTAAAAATGATCTAAATGTTCATCCAATGACACAAACACACTTATTGGATGCACAAGATTTGTTAGAAACCCTAATTGGACAAGAATAAGCCTAGGGAGGTCGAAAATGACCTAAAAGTTCATCCAATGACACAAACACACCTAATGGATGCACAAGATTTGTTAGAAACCCTAATTGGACAAGAATAAGCCTAGGGAGGTCGAAAACTACCAAAATGTTCATCCAATGACACAAACACAAGTATTTGATGCACAAGATTGGTTAGAAACTGTAATTGGACAAGAATAAGCCTAGGGAGGTCGAAAAGTACCTAAAAGTTCATCCAATGACACAAACACACCTATTGGATGCACAAGATTGGTTAGAAACCCTAATTGGACAAGAATTACCCTAGGGAGGTCGAAAATGATCTAAATGTTCATCCAATGACACAAACACAAGTATTGGATGCACAAGATTGGTTAGAAACCCTAATTGGACAAGAATAAGCCTAGGGAGGTTGAAAAGTACCTAAAAGTTCATCCAAAGACACAAACACAATTATTGAATGCACAAGATTCGTTAGAAACCGTAATTGAACAAGAATAAGCCTAGGAAGATCAAAAATGACCTAAATGTTCATCCAATGACACAAACACACTTATTGGATGCACAAGATTTGTTAAAAACCCTAATTGGACAAGAATAAGCCTAGGGAGGTCGAAAATGACCTAAAAGTTCATCCAATGACACAAACACACCTAATGATGCACAAGATTTGTAAGAAACCCTAATTGGACAAGAATAAGCCTAGGGAGGACGAAAATGACCTAATTGATCATCCAATGACACAAACACACCTATTGGATGCACAAGATTGGTTAGAAACCCTAATTGGACAACAATAAGCCTATGGAGGTCGAAAACGACCAAAATGTTCATCCAATGACACAAACACAAGTATTTAATGCACAAGATTGGTTAGAAACTGTAATTGGACAAGAATAAGCCTAGGGAGGTCGAAAAGTACCTAAAAGTTCATCCAATGACACAAACACACCGATTGGATGCACAAGATTTGTTAGAAACCCTAATTGGACAAGAATAAGCCTAGGGAGGTCGAAAATTACCTAAAAGTTCATCCAATGACACAAACACACCTATTGGATGCACAAGATTTGTTAGAAACCCTAATTGGACAAGAATAAGCCTAGGGACGACGAAAATGACCTAATTGTTCATCCAATGACACAAACACACCTATTGGATGCACAAGATTGGTTAGAAACCCTAATTGGACATGAATAAGCCTAGGGAGGAGGAAAATGACCTAATTGTTCATCCAATGACACAAACACAAGTATTGGATGCAAAAGATTGGTTAGAAACCCTAATTGGACAAGAATAAGCCTAGGGAGGTCGAAAATGATCTAAATGTTCATCCAATGACACAAACACAAGTATTGGATGCACAAGATTGGTTAGAAACCCTAATTGGACAAGAATAAACCTAGGGAGGTCGAAAAGTACCTAAAAGTTCATCCAGTGACACAAACACAACTATTGAATGCACAAGATTCGTTAGAAACCGTAATTGAACAAGAATAAGCCTAGGAAGATTAAAAATGATCAAAAATGTTCATCCAATGACACAAACACACTTATTGGATGCACAAGATTTGTTAGAAACCCTAATTGGACAAGAATAAGCCTAGGGAGGTCGAAAATGACCTAAAAGTTCATCCAATGACACAAACACAAGTATTTGATGCACAAGATTGGTTAGAAACTGTAATTGGACAAGAATAAGCCTAGGGAGGACGAAAATGATCTAATTGTTCATCCAATGACACAAACACACCTATTGGCTGCACAAGATTTGTTACAAACCCTAATTGGACAAGAATAAGTCTAGGGAGGTCAAAAATGACCTAAATGTTCATCCAATGACACAAACACAAGTATTTGATGCACAAGATTGGTTAGAAACTGTAATCGGACAAGAATAAGCCTAGGGAGGTCGAAAAGTATCTAAAAGTTCATCCAATGACACAAACACACCTATTGGATGCACAAGATTTGATAGAAACCCTAATTGGACATGAATAAGCCTAGGGAGAACGAAAATGACCTAATTGTTCATCCAATGACACAGACACATGTATTGGATGCACAAGATTGGTTAGAAACCCTAGTTGGACAAGAATAAGCCTAGGAAGGTCGAAAACGACCAAAATGTTCATCCAATGACACAAACACAAGTATTTAATGCACAAGATTGGTTAGAAACTGTAATTGGACAAGAATAAGCCTAGGGAGGTCGAAAATGACCTAAAAGTTCATCCAATGACACAAACACACCTATTGGATGCACAAGATTTGATAGAAACCCTAATTGGACAAGAATAAGCCTAGGGAGGTCGAAAATGACCTAAAAGTTCATCCAATGACACAAACACAAGTATTTGATGCACAAGATTGGTTAGAAACTGTAATTGGACAAGAATAAGCCTAGGGAGGTCGAAAAGTACCTAAAAGTTCATCCAATGACACAAACACACCTATTGGCTGCACAAGATTTGTTACAAACCCTAATTGGACAAGAATAAGTCTAGGGAGGTCAAAAATGACCTAAATGTTCATCCAATGACACAAACACAAGTATTTGATGCACAAGATTGGTTAGAAACTGTAATCGGACAAGAATAAGCCTAGGGAGGTCGAAAAGTATCTAAAAGTTCATCCAATGCACAAACACACCTATTGGATGCACAAGATTTGATAGAAACCCTAATTGGACATGAATAAGCCTAGGGAGAACGAAAATGACCTAATTGTTCATCCAATGACACAGACACATGTATTGGATGCACAAGATTGGTTAGAAACCCTAGTTGGACAAGAATAAGCCTAGGAAGGTCGAAAACGACCAAAATGTTCATCCAATGACACAAACACAAGTATTTAATGCACAAGATTGGTTAGAAACTGTAATTGGACAAGAATAAGCCTAGGGAGGTCGAAAATGACCTAAAAGTTCATCCAATGACACAAACACACCTATTGGATGCACAAGATTTGTTGGAAGTCCTAATTGGACAAGAATAAGCCTAGGGAGGTCGAAAATGACCTAAATGTTCATCCAATGACACAAACACAAGTATTGGATGCACAAGATTGGTTAGAAACCCTAATTGGACAAGAATAAGCCTTGGGAAGTCGAAAAGTACCAAAACGTTTATCCAATGACACAAACACACCTATTGGATGCACAAGATTTGTTAGAAACACTAATTGGACAAGAATAACTCTAGGGAGGTCGAAAAGTACGTAAAAGTTCATCCCATGACAAAAACACAACTATTGAATGCACAAGATTGGTTAGAAACCCTAATTGGACAAGAATAAGCCTAGGGAGGTCGAAAATGACCTAAAAGTTCATCCAATGACACAAACACACCTATTGGATGCACAAGATTTGTTAGAAACCCTAATTGGACAAGCATAAGCCTAGGGAGGTCGAAAATGACCTAAATGTTCATCCAATGACACAAACACAAGTATTTGATGCACAAGATTGGTTAGAAACTGTAATTGGACAAGAATAAGCCTAGGGAGGACGAAAATGATCTAATTGTTCATCCAATGACACAAACACACCTATTGGATGCACATGATTGGTTAGAAACCCTAATTGGACAACAATAAGCCTATGGAGGTCGAAAATGACCAAAATGTTCATCCAATGACACAAACACAAGTATTTGATGCACAAGATTGGTTAGAAACTGTAATTGGACAAGAATAAGCCTAGGGTGGTCGAAAAGTACCTAAAAGTTCATCCAATGACACAAACACACCTATTGGATGCACAAGATTGGTTAGAAACCCTAATTGGACAAGAATTACCCTAGGGAGGTCGAAAATGATCTAAATGTTCATCCAATGACACAAACACAAGTATTGGATGCACAAGATTGGTTAGAAACCCTAATTGGACAAGAATAAGCCTAGGGAGGTCGAAAAGTACCTAAAAGTTCATCCAGTGACTCAAACACAACTATTGAATGCACAAGATTCGTTAGAAACCGTAATTGAACAAGAATAAGCCTAGGAAGATAGAAAATGACTTAAATGTTCATCCAATGACACAAACACACTTATTGGATGCACAAGATTTGTTAGAAACCCTAATTGGACAAGAATAAGCCTAGGGAGGTCGAAAATAACCTAAAAGTTCATCCAATGACACAAACACACCTAATGGATGCACAAGATTTGTTAGAAACCCTAATTGGACAAGAATAAGCCTAGGGAGGTCGAAAACGACCAAAATGTTCATCCAATGACACAAACACAAGTATTTGATGCACAAGATTGGTTAGAAACTGTAATTGGACAAGAATAAGCCTAGGGAGGTCGAAAAGTACCTAAAAGTTCATCCAATGACACAAACACACCTATTGGATGCACAAGATTTGTTAGAAACCCTAATTGGACAAGAATAAGTCTAGGGAGGTCAAAAATGACCTAAATGTTCATCCAATGACACAAACACACCTATTGGATGCACAAGATTTGTTAGAAACACTAATTGGACAAGAATAAGCCTAGGGAGGTCGAAAAGAACCTAAAAGTTCATCCCATGACAAAAACACAACTATTGGATGCACAAGATTGGTTAGAAACCCTAATTGGACAAGAATAAGCCTAGGGAGGTCGAAAATGACCTAAAAGTTCATCCAATGACACAAACACACCTATTGGATGCACAAGATTTGTTAGAAACCCTAATTGGACAAGAATAAGCCTAGGGAGGTCGAAAATGACCTAAATGTTCATCCAATGACACAAACACAAGTATTGGATGCACAAGATTTGTTAGAAACCCTAATTGGACAAGAATAAGCCTAGGGACGTCGAAAAGTACTTAAAAGTTCATCCAGTGACACAAACACAACTATTGGATGCACAAGATTCGTTAGAAACCGTAATTGGACAAGAATAAGCCTAGGGAGGTCAAAAATGACCTAAATGTTCATCCAATGACACAAACACACCTATTGGATGCACAAGATTTGTTAGAAACCCTAATTGGACAAGAATAAGCCTAGGGAGGTCGAAAATAACCTAAAAGTTCATCCAATGACACAAACACACCTAATGGATGCACAAGATTTGTTAGAAACCCTAATTGGACAAGAATAAGCCTAGGGAGGTCGAAAACGACCAAAATGTTCATCCAATGACACAAACACAAGTATTTGATGCACAAGATTGGTTAGAAACTGTAATTGGACAAGAATAAGCCTAGGGAGGTCGAAAAGTACCTAAAAGTTCATCCAGTAACACAAACACAACTATTGAATGCACAAGATTCGTTAGAAACCGTAATTGAACAAGAATAAGCCTAGGAAGATAAAAAATGACTTAAATGTTCATCCAACGACACAAACACACTTATTGGATGCACAAGATTTGTTAGAAACCCTAATTGGACAAGAATAAGCCTAGGGAGGTCGAAAATGACCTAAAAGTTCATCCAATGACACAAACACACCTAATGGATGCACAAGATTTGTTAGAAACCCTAATTGGACAAGAATAAGCCTAGGGAGGTCGAAAACTACCAAAATGTTCATCCAATGACACAAACACAAGTATTTGATGCACAAGATTGGTTAGAAACTGTAATTGGACAAGAATAAGCCTAGGGAGGTCGAAAAGTACCTAAAAGTTCATCCAATGACACAAACACACCTATTGGATGCACAAGATTTGTTAGAAACCCTAATTGGAAAAGAATAAGCCTAGGGAGGTCGAAAACGACCAAAATGTTCATCCAATGACACAAACACAAGTATTTGATGCACAAGATTGGTTAGAAACTGTAATTGGACAAGAATAAGCCTAGGGATGTCGAAAAGAACCTAAAAGTTCATCCGATGACACAAGCACACCTATTGGATGCACAAGATTTGTTAGAAACCCTAATTGGACAAGAATAAGCCTAGGGAGGTCGAAAACGACCAAAATGTTCATCCAATGACACAAACACAAGTATTTGATGCACAAGATTGGTTAGAAACTGTAATTGGACAAGAATAAGCCTAGGGAGGTCGAAAAGTACCTAAAAGTTCATCCAATGACACAAACACACCTATTGGATGCACAAGATTTGTTAGAAACCCTAATTGGACAAGAATAAGCCTAGGGAGGTCGAAAAGTACCTAAAAGTTCATCCAGTGACACAAACACAACTATTGGATGCACAAGATTCGTCAGAAACTGTAATTAGACAAGAATAAGCCTAGGGAGGTCAAAAATGACCTAAATGTTCATCCAATGACACAAACACACTTATTGGATGCACAAGATTTGTTAGAAACACTAATTGGACAAGAATAAGCCTAGGGAGGTCGAAAATGACCTAAAAGTTCATCCAATGACACAAACACACCTATTGGATGCACAAGATTGGTTAGAAACCCTAATTGGACAAGAATAAGCCTAGGGAGGACGAAAATGACCTAAATGTTCATCCAATGACACAAACACACCTATTGGATGCACAAGATTGGTTAGAAACCCTAATTGGACAAGAATTAGCCTAGGGAGATCGAAAATGATCTAAATGTTCATCCAATGACACAAACACAAGTATTGGATGCACAAGATTGGTTAGAAACCCTAATTGGACAAGAATAAGCCTAGGGAGGTCGAAAAGTACCTAAAAGTTCATCTAGTGACACAAACACAACTACAGAGTGCACAAGATTCGTTAGAAACCGTAATTGAACATGAATAAGCCTAGGAAGATCAAAATTGACCTAAATGTTCATCCAATGACACAAACACACTTATTGGATGCAGAAGATTTGTTAGAAACCCTAATTGGACAAGAATAAGCCTAGGGAGGTCGAAAATGACCTAAAAGTTCATCCAATGACACAAACACACCTAATGGATGCACAAGATTTGTTAGAAACCCTAATTGGACAAGAATAAGCCTAGGGAGGTCGAAAACGACCAAAATGTTCATCCAATGACACAAACACAAGTATTTGATGCACAAGATTGGTTAGAAACTGTAATTGGACAAGAATAAGCCTAGGGGGGTCGAAAAGTACCTAAAAGTTCATCCAGTAACACAAACACAACTATTGAATGCACAAGATTCGTTAGAAACCGTAATTGAACAAGAATAAGCCTAGGAAGATAAAAAATGACTTAAATGTTCATCCAATGACACAAACACACTTATTGGATGCACAAGATTTGTTAGAAACCCTAATTGGACAAGAATAAGCCTAGGGAGGTCGAAAATGACCTAAAAGTTCATCCAATGACACAAACACACCTAATGGATGCACAAGATTTGTTAGAAACCCTAATTGGACAAGAATAAGCCTAGGGAGGTCGAAAACGACCAAAATGTTCATCCAATGACACAAACACAAGTATTTGATGCACAAGATTGGTTAGAAACCCTAATTGGACAAGAATAAGCCTAGGGAGGTTGAAAAGTACCTAAAAGTTCATCCAGTGACACAAACACAACTATTGAATGCACATGATTCGTTAGAAACCGTAATTGAACAAGAATAAGCCTAGGAAGATCAAAAATCACCTAAATGTTCATCCAATGATACAAACACACTTATTGGATGCACAAGATTTGTTAGAAACCCTAATTGGACAAGAATAAGCCTAGGGAGGTCGAAAATGACCTAAAAGTTCATCCAATGACACAAACACAAGTATTGGATGCACAAGATTGGTTAGAAACCCTAATTGGACAAGAATAAGCCTTGGGAAGTCGAAAAGTACCAAAAAGTTCATCCAATGACACAAACACAACTATTGGATGCACAAGATTCGTTAGAAACCATAATTGGACAAGAATAAGCCTAGGGAGGTCAAAAATGACCTAAATGTTCATCCAATGACACAAACACACTTATTGGATGCACAAGATTTGTTAGAAACCCTAATTGGACAAGAATAAGCCGAGGGAGGTCAAAAATGACCTAAAAGTTCATCCAATGACACAAACACACCTAATGGATGCACAAGATTGGTTAGAAACCCTAATTGGACAACAATAAGCCTATGGAGGTCGAAAATGACCAAAATGTTCATCCAATGACACAAACACAAGTATTTGATGCACAAGATTGGTTAGAAACTGTAATTGGACAAGAATAAGCCTAGGGAGGTCGAAAAGTACCTAAAAGTTCATGCAATGACACAAACACACCTATTGGATGCACAACATTGTTTAGAAACCCTAATTGGACATGAATTACCCTAGGGAGGTCGAAAATGATCTAAATGTTCATCCAATGACACAAACACAAGTATTGGATGCACAAGATTGGTTAGAAACCCTAATTGGACAAGAATAAGCATAGGGAGGTTGAAAAGTACCTAAAAGTTCATCCAGTGACACAAACACAACTATTGAATGCACAAGATTCGTTAGAAACCGTAATTGAACAAGAATAAGCCTAGGAAGATAAAAAATGACCTAAATGTTCATCCAATGACACAAACACACTTATTGGATGCACAAGATTTGTTAGAAACCCTAATTGGACAAGAATAAGCCTAGGGAGGTCGAAAATGACCTAAACGTTCATCCAATGACACAAACACACCTAATGGATGCACAAGATTTGTTAGAAACCCTAATTGGACAAGAATAAGCCTAGGGAGGTCGAAAACGACCAAAATGTTCATCCAATGACACAAACACAAGTATTTGATGCACAAGATTGGTTAGAAACTGTAATTGGACAAGAATAAGGCTAGGGAGGTCGAAAAGTACCTAAAAGTTCATCCAATGACACAAACACACCTATTGGATGCACAAGATTTGTTTGAAACCCTATTTGGACAAGAATAAGTCTAGGGAGGTCAAAAATGACCTAAATGTTCATCCAATGACACAAACACACCTATTGGATGCACAAGATTTGTAAGAAACACTAATTGGACAAGAATAAGCCTAGGGAGGTCGAAAAGTACCTAAAAGTTCATCCCATGACAAAAACACAACTATTGGATGCACAAGATTGGTTAGAAACCCTAATTGGACAAGAATAAGCCTAGGGAGGTCGAAAATGACCTAAAAGTTCATCCAATGACACAAACACACCTATTGGATGCACAAGATTTGTTAGAAACCCTAATTGGACAAGAATAAGCCTAGGGAGGTCGAAAATGACCTAAATGTTCATCCAATGACACAAACACAAGTATTGGATGCACAAGATTGGTTAGAAACCCTAATTGGACAAGAATAAGCCTTGGGAAGTCGAAAAGTACCAAAACGTTCATCCAATGACACAAACACACCTATTGGATGCACAAGATTTGTTAGAAACACTAATTGGACTAGAATAAGCCTAGGGAGGTCGAAAAGTACCTAAAAGTTCATCCCATGACAAAAACACAACTATTGGATGCACAAGATTGGTTAGAAACCCTAATTGGACAAGAATAAGCCTAGGGAGGTCGAAAATGACCTAAAAGTTCATCCAATGACACAAACACACCTATTGGATGCACAAGATTTGTTAGAAACCCTAATTGGACAAGAATAAGCCTAGGGAGGTCGAAAATGACCTAAATGTTCATCCAATGACACAAACACAAGTATTGGATGCACAAGATTGGTTAGAAACCCTAATTGGACAAGAATAAGCCTAGGGAGGTCCAAAATGACCTAAATGTCCATCCAATGACACAAACACACTTATTGGATGCACAAGATTTGTTAGAAACCCTAATTGGACAAGAATAAGCCTAGTGAGGTCTAAAATGACCTAAAAGTTCATCCAATGACACAAACACACCTATTGGATGTACAAGATTTGTAAGAAACCCTAATTGGACAAGAATAAGCCAAGGGAGGACGAAAATGACCTAATTGTTCATCCAATGACACAAACACACGTATTGGATGCACAAGATTTGTTAGAAACATTAATTGGACAGGAATAAGCCTAGGGAGGTCGAAAATGACCAAAATGTTCATCCAATGACACAAACACAAGTATTCGATGCACAAGATTTGTTAGAAACTGTAATTGGACAAGAATAAGCCTAGGGAGGTCGAAAAGAACCTAAAAGGTCATCCAATGACACAAACACACCTATTGGATGCACAAGATTTGTTAGAAACCCTAATTGGACAAGAATAAGCCTAAGGAGGTCGAAAACGACCAAAATATTCATCCAATGACACAAACACAAGTATTTGATACACAAGATTGATTAGAAACTATAATTGGACAAGAATAAGCCTAGGGAGGTCGAAAAGTACCTAAAAGTTCATCCAATGACACAAGCACACCTATTGGATGCACAAGATTTGTTAGAAACCCTAATTGGACTGGAATAAGCCTAGGGAGGTCCAAAATGACCTAAATGTTCATCCAATGACACAAACACTCTTATTTGATGCACAAGATTGGTTAGAAACTGTAATTGGACAAGAATAAGCCTAGGGAGGTCGAAAAGTACCTAAAAGTTCATCCAATGACACAAACACACCTATTGGATGCACAAGATTTGTTAGAAACCCTAATTGGACAAGAATAAGCCTAGGGAGGTCGAAAATGACCTAAATGTTCATCCAATGACACAAACACACGTATTGGATGCACAAGATTGGTTAGAAACCCTAATTGGACAAGAATAAGCCTAGGGAGCTCGAAAATGACCTAAATGTTCATCCAATGACACAAACACAAGTATTGGATGCACAAGATTGGTTAGAAACCCTAATTGGACAAGAATAAGCCTAGGGAGGTCCAAAATGACCTAAATGTTCATCCAATGACACAAACACACTTATTGGATGCACAAGATTTGTTAGAAACCCTAATTGGACAAGAATAAGCCTAGGGAGGTCGAAAATGACCTAAAAGTTCATCCAATGACACAAACACACCTAATGGATGCACAAGATTTGTTAGAAACCCTAATTAGACAAGAATAAGCCTAGGGAGGTCGAAAAGGACCAAAATGTTCATCCAATGACACAAACACAAGTATTTGATGCACAAGATTGGTTAGAAACCCTAATTGGACAAGAATAAGCCTAGGGAGGTCGAAAAGTACCTAAAAGTTCATCCAGTGACACAAACACAACTATAGAATGCACAAGATTCGTTAGAAACCGTAATTGAACAAGAATAAGCCTAGGAAGATCAAAAATGACCTAAATGTTCATCCAATGACACAAACACACTTATTGGATGCACAAGATTTGTTAGAAACCCTAATTGGACAAGAATAAGTCTAGGGAGGTCGAAAATGACCTAAAAGTTCATCCAATGACACAAACACACCTATTGGATGCACAAGATTTATTAGAAACCCTAATTGGACAAGAATAAGCCTAGGGAGGTCGAAAATGACCTAAATGTTCATCCAATGACACAAACACAAGTATTGGATGCACAAGATTGGTTAGAAACCCTAATTGGACAAGAATAAGCCTTGGGAAGTCGAAAAGTACCAAAACGTTTATCCAATGACACAAACACACCTATTGGATGCACAAGATTTGTTAGAAACACTAATTGGACAAGAATAAGCCTAGGGAGGTCGAAAAGTACCTAAAAGTTCATCCCATGACAAAAACACAACTATTGAATGCACAAGATTGGTTAGAAACCCTAATTGGACAAGAATAAGCCTAGGGAGGTCGAAAATGACCTAAAAGTTCATCCAATGACACAAACACACCTATTGGATGCACAAGATTTGTTAGAAACCCTAATTGGACAAGCATAAGCCTAGGGAGGTCGAAAATGACCTAAATGTTCATCCAATGACACAAACACAAGTATTGGATGCACAAGATTGGTTAGAAACCCTAATTGGACAAGAATAAGCCTTGGGAAGTCGAAAAGTACCAAAACGTTTATCCAATGACACAAACACACCTATTGGATGCACAAGATTTGTTAGAAACACTAATTGGACAAGAATAACTCTAGGGAGGTCGAAAAGTACGTAAAAGTTCATCCCATGACAAAAACACAACTATTGAATGCACAAGATTGGTTAGAAACCCTAATTGGACAAGAATAAGCCTAGGGAGGTCGAAAATGACCTAAAAGTTCATCCAATGACACAAACACACCTATTGGATGCACAAGATTTGTTAGAAACCCTAATTGGACAAGAATAAGCTTAGGGAGGTCGAACATGACCTAAAAGTTCATCCAATGACACAAACACACCTATTGGATGCACAAGATTTATTAGAAACCCGAATTGGACAAGAATAAGCCTAGGGAGGATGAAAATAACCTAATTATTCATCCAATGACACAAACACACCTATTGGATGCACAAGATTTGTTAGAAACCCTAATTGGACAAGAATAAGCCTAGGGAGGTCGAAAATGATCTAAATTTTCATCCAATGACACAAACACATGTATTGGATGCACAAGATTGGTTAGAAACCCTAATTGGACAAGAATAAGCCTAGGGAGGTCGAAAAGTACCTAAAAGTTCATCCAGTGACACAAACACAACTATTGGATGCACAAGATTCGTCAGAAACCGTAATTGGACAAGAATAAGATTAGGGAGGTCAAAAATGACCTAAGTGTTCATCCAATGACACAAACACACTTATTGAATGCACAAGATTTGTTAGAAACCCTAATTGGACAAGAATAAGCCTAGGGAGGTCGAAAATGACCTAAAAGTTCATCCAATGACACAAACACACCTATTGCATGCACAATATTTGTTAGAAACCCTAATTGGACATGAATAAGCATAGGGAGAACGAAAATGACCTAATTGTTCATCCAATGACACAAACACACCTATTGGATGCACAAGATTGGTTAGAAACCCTAATTGGACAAGAATAAGCCAAGGGAGGTCGAAAATGATCTAAATGTTCATCCAATGACACAAACACAAGTATTGGATGCACAAGATTTGTTAGAAGCCCTAATTGGACAAGAATAAGCCTAGGGAGGTCGAAAAGTATCTAAAAGTTCATTCAGTGACACAAACACAACTATTGGATGCACAACATTCGTTAGAAACCGTAATTGGAGAAGAATAAGCCTAGGGAGGTCGAAAATGACCTAAAAGTTCATCCAATGACACAAACACACCTATTGGATGCACAAGATTTGTTAGAAACCCTAATTGGACAAGAATAAGCCTAGGGAGGTCGAAAATGACCTAAATGTTCATCCAATGACACAAACACAAGTATTTGATGCACAAGATTGGTTAGAAACTGTAATTGGACAAGAATAAGCCTAGGGAGGTCGAAAAGTACCTAAAAGTTCATCCAATGACACAAACACACCTATTGGATGCACAAGATTTGATAGAAACCCTAATGGGACATGAATAAGCCTAGGGAGAACGAAAATGACCTAATTGTTCATCATATGACACAGACACAAGTATTGGATGCACAAGATTGGTTAGAAACCCTAATTGGACAAGAATAAGCCTAGAAAGGTCGAAAACGACCAAAATGTTCATCCAATGACACAAACACAAGTATTTAATGCACAAGATTAGTTAGAAACTGTAATTGGACAAGAATAAGCCTAGGGAGGTCGAAAATGACCTAAAAGTTCATCCAATGACACAAACACACCTATTGGATGCACAAGATTTATTAGAAACCCTAATTGGACAAGAATAACTCTATGGAGGTCGAAAATGTCCTAAAAGTTCATCCAATGACTCAAATACACCTAATGGATGCACAAGATTTGCTAGAAACCCTAATTGGACAAGAATAAGCCTAGGGAGGTCGAAAACGACCAAAATGTTCATCCAATGACACAAACACAAGTATTTGATGCACAAGATTGGTTAGAAACTGTAATTGGACAAGAATAAGCCTAGGGGGGTCGAAAAGTACCTAAAAGTTCATCCAGTAACACAAACACAACTATTGAATGCACAAGATTCGTTAGAAACCGTAATTGAACAAGAATAAGCCTAGGAAGATAAAAAATGACTTAAATGTTCATCCAATGACACAAACACACTTATTGGATGCACAAGATTTGTTAGAAACCCTAATTGGACAAGAATAAGCCTAGGGAGGTCGAAAATGACCTAAAAGTTCATCCAATGACACAAACACACCTAATGGATGCACAAGATTTGTTAGAAACCCTAATTGGACAAGAATAAGCCTAGGGAGGTCGAAAACGACCAAAATGTTCATCCAATGACACAAACACAAGTATTTGATGCACAAGATTGGTTAGAAACCCTAATTGGACAAGAATAAGCCTAGGGAGGTTGAAAAGTACCTAAAAGTTCATCCAGTGACACAAACACAACTATTGAATGCACATGATTCGTTAGAAACCGTAATTGAACAAGAATAAGCCTAGGAAGATCAAAAATCACCTAAATGTTCATCCAATGATACAAACACACTTATTGGATGCACAAGATTTGTTAGAAACCCTAATTGGACAAGAATAAGCCTAGGGAGGTCGAAAATGACCTAAAAGTTCATCCAATGACACAAACACACCTAATGGATGCACAAGATTTGTTAGAAACCCTAATTGGACAAGAATAAGCCTAGGGAGGTCGAAAACGACCAAAATGTTCATCCAATGACACAAACACAAGTATTTGATGCACAAGATTGGTTAGAAACTGTAATTGGACAAGAATAAGCCTAGGGAGGTCGAAAAGTACCTAAAAGTTCATCCAGTAACACAAACACAACTATTGAATGCACAAGATTCGTTAGAAACCGTAATTGAACAAGAATAAGCCTAGGAAGATAAAAAATGACTTAAATGTTCATCCAACGACACAAACACACTTATTGGATGCACAAGATTTGTTAGAAACCCTAATTGGACAAGAATAAGCCTAGGGAGGTCGAAAATGACCTAAAAGTTCATCCAATGACACAAACACACCTAATGGATGCACAAGATTTGTTAGAAACCCTAATTGGACAAGAATAAGCCTAGGGAGGTCGAAAACTACCAAAATGTTCATCCAATGACACAAACACAAGTATTTGATGCACAAGATTGGTTAGAAACTGTAATTGGACAAGAATAAGCCTAGGGAGGTCGAAAAGTACCTAAAAGTTCATCCAATGACACAAACACACCTATTGGATGCACAAGATTTGTTAGAAACCCTAATTGGAAAAGAATAAGCCTAGGGAGGTCGAAAACGACCAAAATGTTCATCCAATGACACAAACACAAGTATTTGATGCACAAGATTGGTTAGAAACTGTAATTGGACAAGAATAAGCCTAGGGATGTCGAAAAGAACCTAAAAGTTCATCCGATGACACAAGCACACCTATTGGATGCACAAGATTTGTTAGAAACCCTAATTGGACAAGAATAAGCCTAGGGAGGTCGAAAACGACCAAAATGTTCATCCAATGACACAAACACAAGTATTTGATGCACAAGATTGGTTAGAAACTGTAATTGGACAAGAATAAGCCTAGGGAGGTCGAAAAGTACCTAAAAGTTCATCCAATGACACAAACACACCTATTGGATGCACAAGATTTGTTAGAAACCCTAATTGGACAAGAATAAGGCTAGGGAGGTCGAAAAGTACCTAAAAGTTCATCCAGTGACACAAACACAACTATTGGATGCACAAGATTCGTTAGAAACCGTAATTAGACAAGAATAAGCCTAGGGAGGTCAAAAATGACCTAAATGTTCATCCAATGACACAAACACACTTATTGGATGCACAAGATTTGTTAGAAACACTAATTGGACAAGAATAAGCCTAGGGAGGTCGAAAATGACCTAAAAGTTCATCCAATGACACAAACACACCTATTGGATGCACAAGATTTGTTAGAAACCCTAATTGGACAAGAATAAGCCTAGGGAGGTCGAAAATGACCTACATGTTCATCCAATGACACAAACACACCTATTGGATGCACAAGATTTGTTAGAAACCCTAATTGGGCAAGAATAACCCTAGGGAGGAGGAAAATGACCTAAATGTTCATCCAATGACACAAACGCACCTATAGGATGCACAAGATTGGTTAGAAACCCTAATTGGACAAGAATAAGCCTAGGGAGGTCGAAAATGACCTAATTGTTCATCCAAAGACACAAACGCACCTATTGGATGCACAAGATTGGTTAGAAACCCTAATTGGACATGAATAAGCCTAGGGAGGTCAACAATGACCTAAAAGTTCATCCAATGACACAAACACACCTATTGGATGCACAAGATTTGTTAGAAACCCTAATTGGACAAGAATAAGCCTAGGGAGGACGAAAATAACCTAATTGTTCATCCAATGACACAAACACACCTACCTGATGCACAAGATTGGTTAGAAACCCTAATTGGACAAGAATAAGCCTAGGGAGGTCGAAAATGACCTAAAAGTTCATCCAATGACACAAACACACCTATTGGATGCACAAGATTTGTTAGAAACCCTAATTGGACAAGCATAAGCCTAGGGAGGTCGAAAATGACCTAAATGTTCATCCAATGACACAAACACAAGTATTGGATGCACAAGATTGGTTAGAAACCCTAATTGGACAAGAATAAGCCTTGGGAAGTCGAAAAGTACCAAAACGTTTATCCAATGACACAAACACACCTATTGGATGCACAAGATTTGTTAGAAACACTAATTGGACAAGAATAACTCTAGGGAGGTCGAAAAGTACGTAAAAGTTCATCCCATGACAAAAACACAACTATTGAATGCACAAGATTGGTTAGAAACCCTAATTGGACAAGAATAAGCCTAGGGAGGTCGAAAATGACCTAAAAGTTCATCCAATGACACAAACACACCTATTGGATGCACAAGATTGGTTAGAAACCCTAATTGGACAAGAATAAGCCTAGGGAAGTCGAAAATGACCTAAATGTTCATCCAATGACACAAACACAACTATTGGATGCACAAGATTGGTTAGAAACCCTAATTGGACAAGAATAAGCCTAGGGAGGACGAAAATGACCTAATTGTTCATCCAATGACACAAACACACCTATTGGATGCACAAGATTGGTTAGAAACCCTAATTCGACAAGAATAAGCCTAGGGAGGACGAAAATGACCTAATTGTTCATCCAACGACACAAACACACCTATTGGATGCACAAGATTGGTTAGAAACCCTAATTCGACAAGAATAAGCCTATCCAATGACACAAACACACCTATTGGATGCACAAGATTGGTTAGAAACCCTAATTGGACATGAATAAGCATAGCGAAGACGAAAATGACCTAATTGTTCATCCAATGACACAAACACACCTATTGGATGCACAAGATTGGTTAGAAACCCTAATTGGACAAGAATAAGCCAAGGGAGGACGAAAATGACCTAATTGTTCATCCAATGACACAAGCACACCTATTGTATGCACAAGATTAGTTAGGAACCCAAATTCGACAAGAATAAGCCTAGGGAGGACAAAAATGACCTAATTGTGCATCCAACGACACAAACACACCTATTGGATGCACAAGATTGGTTAGAAACCCTAATTCGACAAGAATAAGCCTAGGGAGGAGGAAAATGACCTAATTGTTCATCCAATGACACAAACACACCTATTGGATGCACAAGATTGGTTAGAAACCCTAATTGGACATGAATAAGCATAGCGAAGACGAAAATGACCTAATTGTTCATCCAATGACACAAACACACCTATTGGATGCACAAGATTGGTTAGAAACCCTAATTGGACAAGAATAAGCCAAGGGAGGACGAAAATGACCTAATTGTTCATCCAATGACACAAACACACCTATTGGATGCACAAGATTGGTTAAAAACCCTAATTGGACAAGAATAAGCCTAGGGAGGACGAAAATGACCTAATTGTTCATCCAATGACACAAACACACCTATTGGATGGACAAGATTGGTTAGAAACCCTAATTGGACAAGAATAAGCCTAGGGAGGTCGAAAATGACCTAAAAATTCATCCAATGACACTACACACCTATTGGATGCACAAGATTTGTTAGAAACTCTAATTGGACAAGAATAATCCTAGGGAGGACTAAAATGACCTAATTGTTCATCCATTAACACAAACACACCTATTGGATGCACAAGATTGGTTAGAAACCCTAATTCGACAAGAATAAGCATAAGGAGGTCGAAAATGACCTAAAAATTCATCCAATGACACTTCACACCTATTGGATGCACAAGATTGGTTAAAAACCCTAATTGGACAAGAATAAGCCTATGGAGGACGAAAATGACCTAGTTTTCCATCCAATGACACAAACACACCTAATGGATGCACAAGACTGGTTAGAAACCCTAATTGGACAAGAATCAGCCTAGGGAGGACGAAAATGACCTAATTGTTTATCCAATGACACAAACACACCTATTTGATGCACAAGATTGGTTAGAAACCTTAATTGGACAAGAATAAGCCTAGGGAGTTCGAAAATGACCTAAATGTTCATCCAATGACACAAACACAAGTATTGGATGCACAAGATTGATTAAAAACCCAAATTGGACAAGAATAAGCCTAGGGAGGTTGAAAATGACCTAAATGTTCATCCAATGACACAAACACAAGTATTGGATGCACAACATTTGTTAAAAACCCTAATAGGACAAGAATAAGCCTAGGGAGGACGAAAATAACCTAATTGTTCATCCAATGACACAAACACAAGTATTGGATGCACAAGATTGGTTAGAAACCCTAATTGGACAAGAATAAGCCTAGGGAGGACGAAAATGACCTAATTGTTCATCCAATGACACAAACACAAGTATTGGATGCACAAGATTGGTTAGAAACCCTAATTGGACAAGAATAAGCCTAGGGAGGTCGAAAAGTACCTAAAAGTTCATCCAGTGACACAAACACAACTATAGAATGCACAAGATTCGTTAGAAACCGTAATTGAACAAGAATAAGCCTAGGAAGATAAAAAATGACCTAAATGTTCATCCAATGACACAAACACACTTATTGGATGCACAAGATTTGTTAGAAACCCTAATTGGACAAGAATAAGCCTAGGGAGGTCGAAAATGACCTAAACGTTCATCCAATGACACAAACACACCTAATGGATGCACAAGATTTGTTAGAAACCCTAATTGGACAAGAATAAGCCTTGGGAAGTCGAAAAGTACCAAAAAGTTCATCCAATGACACAAACACAACTATTGGATGCACAAGATTCGTTAGAAACCGTAATTGGACAAGAATAAGCCTAGGGAGGTCAAAAATGACCTAAATGTTCATCCAATTACACAAACACAAGTATTTGATGCACAAGATTGGTTAGAAACTGTAATTGGACAAGAATAAGCCTAGGGAGGTCGAAAAGTACCTAAAAGTTCATCCAATGACACAAACACACCTATTGGATGCACAAGATTTGTTAGAAACCCTAATTGGACAAGAATAAGTCTAGGGAGGTCAAAAATGACCTAAATGTTCATCCAATGACAGAAACACACCTATTGGATGCACAAGATTTGTTAGAAAAACTAATTGGACAAGAATAAGCCTAGGGAGGTCGAAAAGTACCTAAAAGTTCATCCCATGACAAAAACACAACTATTTGATGCACAAGATTGGTTAGAAACCCTAATTGGACAAGAATAAGCCTAGGGAGGTCGAAAATGACCTAAAAGTTCATCCAATGACACAAACACACCTATTGGATGCACAAGATTTGTTAGAAACCCTAATTGGACCAGAATAAGCCTAGGGAGGTCGAAAATGACCTAAATGTTCATCCAATGACACAAACACAAGTATTGGATGCACAAGATTGGTTAGAAACCCTAATTGGACAAGAATAAGCCTTGGGAAGTCGAAAAGTACCAAAAAGTTCATCCAATGACACACACAACTATTGGATGCACAAGATTCGTTAGAAACCGTAATTGGACAAGAATAAGCCTAGGGAGGTCAAAAATGACCTAAATGTTCATCCAATGACACAAACACACTTATTGGATGCACAAGATTTGTTAGAAACCCTAATTGGACAAGAATAAGCCTAGGGAGGTCAAAAATGACCTAAAAGTTCATCCAATGACACAAACACACCTAATGGATGCACAAGATTGGTTAGAAACCCTAATTGGACAACAATAAGCCTATGGAGGTCGAAAATGACCAAAATGTTCATCCAATGACACAAACACAAGTATTTGATGCACAAGATTGGTTAGAAACTGTAATTGGATAAGAATAAGCCTAGGGAGGTCGAAAAGTACCTAAAAGTTCATGCAATGATACAAACACACCTATTGGATGCACAAGATTGTTTAGAAACCCTAATTGGACATGAATTACCCTAGGGAGGTCGAAAATGATCTAAATGTTCATCCAATGACACAAACACAAGTATTGGATGCACAAGATTGGTTAGAAACCCTAATTGGACAAGAAAAAGCCTAGGGAGGTTGAAAAGTACCTAAAAGTTCATCCAGTGACACAAACACAACTATTGAATGCACAAGATTCGTTAGAAACCGTAATTGAACAAGAATAAGCCTAGGAAGATCAAAAATGACCTAAATGTTCATCCAATGACACAAACACACTTATTGGATGCACAAGATTTGATAGAAACCCTAATTGGACAAGAATAAGCCTAGGGAGGTCGAAAATGACCTAAAAGTTCATCCAATGACACAAACACAAGTATTGGATGCACAAGATTGGTTAGAAACCCTAATTGGACAAGAATAAGCCTTGCGAAGTCGAAAAGTACCAAAAAGTTCATCCAATGACACAAACACAACTATTGGATGCACAAGATTCGTTAGAAACCATAATTGGACAAGAATAAGCCTAGGAAGATCAAAAATGACCTAAATGTTCATCCAATGACACAAACACACTTATTGGATGCACAAGATTGGTTAGAAACCCTAATTGGACAACAATAAGCCTTGGGAAGTCGAAAAGTACCTAAAAGTTCATCCAGTGACACAAACACAACTATTGAATGGACAAGATTCGTTAGAAACCGTAATTGAACAAGAATAAGCCTAGGAAGATAAAAAATGACCTAAATGTTCATCCAATGACACAAACACACTTATTGGATGCACAAGATTTGTTAGAAACCCTAATTGGACAAGAATAAGCCTAGGGAGGTCGAAAATGACCTAAACGTTCATCCAATGACACAAACACACCTAATGGATGCACAAGATTTGTTAGAAACCCTAATTGGACAAGAATAAGCCTAGGGAGGTCGAACACGACCAAAATGTTCATCCAATGACACAAACACAAGTATTTGATGCACAAGATTGGTTAGAAACTGTAATTGGACAAGAATAAGCCTAGGGAGGTCGAAAAGTACCTAAAAGTTCATCCAATGACACAAACACACCTATTGGATGCACCAGATTTGTTTGAAACCCTATTTGGACAAGAATAAGTCTAGGGAGGTCAAAAATGACCTAAATGTTCATCCAATGACACAAACACACCTATTGGATGCACAAGATTTGTAAGAAACACTAATTGGACAAGAATAAGCCTAAGGAGGTCGAAAAGTACCTAAAAGTTCATCCCATGACAAAAACACAACTATTGGAAGCACAAGATTGGTTAGAAACCCTAATTGGACAAGAATAAGCCTAGGGAGGACGAAAATGACCTAAAAGTTCATCCAATGACACAAACACTCCTATAGGATGCACAAGATTTGTTAGAAACCCTAATTGGACAAGAATAAGCCTAGGGAGGTCAAAAATGACCTAAAAGTTCATCCAATGACACAAACACACCTATTGGATGCACAAGATTTATTAGAAACCCTAATTGGACAAGAATAAGCCTAGGGAGGACGAAAATGACCTAATTGTTCATCCAATGACACAAACACACCTATTGGATGCACAAGATTTGTTACAAACCCTAATTGGACAAGGATAAGCCTAGGGAGGTCGAAAATGACCAAAATGTTCATCCAATGACACAAACACAAGTATTTTATGCACAAGATTGGTTAGAAACTGTAATTGGACAAGAATAAGCCTGGGAAGGTCGAAAAGTACCTAAAAGTTCATCCAATGACACAAACACAACTATTGCGTGCACAAGATTTGTTAGAAACCCTAATTGGACATGAATAAGCCTAGGGAGAAGGAAAATGACCTAATTGTTTATCCAATGACACAGACACAAGTATTGGATGCACAAGATTGGTTAGAAACCCTAATTGGACAAGAATAAGCCTAGGAAGGTCGAAAACGACCAAAATTTTCATCCAATGACACAAACACAAGTATTTAATGCACAAGATTAGTTAGAAACTGTAATTGGACAAGAATAAGCCTTGGGAGGTCGAAAATGACCTAAAAGTTCATCGATTGACACAAACACACCTATTGGATGCAGAAGATTTATTAGAAACCCTAATTGGACAAGAATAAGCCTAGGGAGGTCGAAAATGACCTAAAAGTTCATCCAATGACTCAAACACACCTAATGGATCCACAAGATTTGTTCGAAACCCAAATTGGACAAGAATAAGCCTAGGGAGGTCGAAAACGACCAAAATGTTCATCCAATGACACAAACACAAGTATTTGATGCACAAGATTGGTTAGAAACTGTAATTGGACAAGAATAAGCCTAGGGAGGTCGAAAAGTACCTAAAAGTTCATCCCATGACAAAAACACACCTATTGGATGCAGAAGATTGGTTAGAAACCCTAATTGGACAAGAATAAGCCTAGGAAGCCCGAAAATGACCTAAATGTTCATCCAATGACACAAACACGCCTATTGGATGCACAAGATTGGTTAGAAACCCTAATTGGACAAGAATAAGCCTGGGGAGGTTGAAAATGACCTAAAAGTTCATCCAATGACACAACACACAACTATTGCGTGCACAAGATTTGTTAGAAACCCTAATTGGACAAGAATAAGCCTAGGGAGAAGGAAAATGACCTAATTGTTCATCCAATGACACAAACACAACTATTGGATGCAAAAGATTGGTTTGAAACCCTAATTGGACAAGAATAAGCCTAGGGAGGTCGAAAATGATCTAAATGTTCATCCAATGACACAAACACACCTATTGGATGCATAAGATTGGTTAGAAACCCTAATTGGACAACAATAAGCCTAGGGAGGACGAAAACGACCAAAATGTTCATCCAATGACACACACACAAGTATTTGATGCACAAGATTGGTTAGAAACTGTAATTGGACAAGAATAAGCCTAGGGAATTCGAAAAGTACCTAAAAGTTCATCCAATGACACAAACACACCTATTGGATGCACAAGATTTGTTAGAAATCCTAATTGGACAAGAATAAGCCTAGGGAGGTCAAAAATGACCTAAATGTTCATCCAATGACACAAACACACCTATTGGATGCACAAGATTTGTTAGAAACCCTAATTGGACAAGAATAAGCCGAGGGAGGTCGAAAAGTACCTAAAAGTTCATCCCATGACAAAAACACACCTATTGGATGCAGAAGATTGGTTAGAAACCCTAATTGGACAAGAATAAGCCTAGGAAGCCCGAAAATGACCTAAATGTTCATCCAATGACACAAACACGCCTATTGGATGCACAAGATTGGTTAGAAACCCTAATTGGACAAGAATTAGCCTGGGGAGGTTGAAAATGACCTAAAAGTTCATCCAATGACACAAACACAACTATTGCGTGCACAAGATTTGTTAGAAACCCTAATTGGACATGAATAAGCCTAGGGAGAAGGAAAATGACCTAATTGTTCATCCAATGACACAAACACAACTATTGGATGCAAAAGATTGGTTAGAAACCCTAACTGGACAAGAATAAGCCTAGGGAGGTCGAAAATGATCTAAATGTTCATCCAATGACACAAACACAGGTATTGGATGCACAAGATTGGTTAGAAACCCTAATTGGACAAGAATAAGCCTAGGGAGGTCGAAAAGTACCTAAAAGTTCATCCAGTGACACAAACACAACTATTGAATGCACAAGATTCGTTAGAAACCGTAATTGAACAAGAATAAGCCTAGGAAGATTAAAAATGACCTAAATGTTCATCCAATGACACAAACACACTTATTGGATGCACAAGATTTGTTAGAAACCCTAATTGGACAAGAAAAAGCCTAGGGAGGTCGAAAATGACCTAAAAGTTCATCCAATGACACAAACACACCTAATGGATGCACAAGATTCGTTAGAAACCGTAATTGGACAAGAATAAGCCTAGGGAGGTCAAAAATGACCTAAATGTTCATCCAATTACACAAACACAAGTATTTGATGCACAAGATTGGTTAGAAACTGTAATTGGACAAGAATAAGCCTAGGGAGGTCGAAAAGTACCTAAAAGTTCATCCAATGACACAAACACACCTATTGGATGCACAAGATTTGTTAGAAACCCTAATTGGACAAGAATAAGTCTAGGGAGGTCAAAAATGACCTAAATGTTCATCCAATCACAGAAACACACCTATTGGATGCACAAGATTTGTTAGAAAAACTAATTGGACAAGAATAAGCCTAGGGAGGTCGAAAAGTACCTAAAAGTTCATCCCATGACAAAAACACAACTATTGGATGCACAAGATTGGTTAGAAACCCTAATTGGACAACAATAAGCCTAGGGAGGTCGCAAATGACCTAAAAGTTCATCCAATGACACAAACACACCTATTGGATGCACAAGATTTGTTAGAAACCCTAATTGGACAAGAATAAGCCTAGGGAGGTCGAAAATGACCTAAATGTTCATCCAATGACACAAACACAAGTATTGGATGCACAAGATTGGTTAGAAACCCTAATTGGACAAGAATAAGCCTTGGGAAGTCGAAAAGTACCAAAAAGTTCATCCAATGACACAAACACAACTATTGGATGCACAAGATTCGTTAGAAACCGTAATTGGACAAGAATAAGCCTAGGGAGGTCAAAAATGACCTAAATGTTCATCCAATTACACAAAAACAAGTATTTGATGCACAAGATTGGTTAAAAACTGTAATTGGACAAGAATAAGCCTAGGGAGGTCGAAAAGTACCTAAAAGTTCATCCAATGACACAAACACACCTATTGGATGCACAAGATTTGTTAGAAACCCTAATTGGACAAGAATAAGTCTAGGGCGATCAAAAATGACCTAAATGTTCATCCAATGACAGAAACACACCTATTGGATGCACAAGATTTGTTAGAAAAACTAATTGGACAAGAATAAGCCTAGGGAGGTCGAAAAGTACCTAAAAGTTCATCCCATGACAAAAACACAACTATTGGATGCACAAGATTGGTTAGAAACCCTAATTGGACAAGAATAAGCCTAGGGAGGTCGAAAATGACCTAAAAGTTCATCCAATGACACAAACACACCTATTGGATGCACAAGATTTGTTAGAAACCCTAATTGGACCAGAATAAGCCTAGGGAGGTCGAAAATGGCCTAAATGTTCATCCAATGACACAAACACAAGTATTGGATGCACAAGATTGGTTAGAAACCCTAATTGGACAAGAATAAGCCTTGGGAAGTCGAAAAGTACCAAAAAGTTCATCCAATGACACAAACACAACTATTGGATGCACAAGATTCGTTAGAAACCGTAATTGGACAAGAATAAGCCTAGGGAGGTCAAAAATGACCTAAATGTTCATCCAATGACACAAACACACTTATTGGATGCACAAGATTTGTTAGAAACCCTAATTGGACATGAATAAGCCTAGGGAGGTCGAAAATGACCTAAAAGTTCATCCAATGACACAAACACACCTATTGGATGCACAAGATTTATTAGAAACCCTAATTGGACAAGAATAAGCCTAGGGAGGTCGAAAATGACCTAAAAGTTCATCCAATGACACAAACACACCTATTGGATGCACAATATTTATTAGAAACCCTAATTCGACAAGAATAAGCCTAGGGAGGACGAAAATGACCTAATTGTTCATCCAATGACACAAACACACCTATTGGATGCACAAGATTTGTTAGAAACCCTAATTGGACAAGAATAAGCCTAGGGAGGTCGAAAATGACCAAAATGTTCATTCAATGACACAAACACAAGTATTTGATGCACAAGATAGGTTAGAAACTGTAATTGGACAAGAATAAGCCTAGGGAGGTCGAAAAGTACCTAAAAGTTCATCCAATGACACAAACACACCTATTGGATGCACAAGATTGGTTAGAAACCCTAATTGGACAAGAATAAGCCTAGGGAGGTCGAAAATGACCTAAAAGTTCATCCAATGACACAAACACACCTATTGAATGCACAAGATTGGTTAGAAACGCTAATTGGACAAGAATAAGCCTAGGGAGGTCGAAAATGATCTAAATGTTCATCCAATGACACAAACACAAGTATTGGATGCACAAGATTGGTTAGAAACCTTAATTGGAAAAGATCAAGCCTAGGGAGGTCGAAAAGTACCTAAAAGTTCATCCAGTGACACAAACACAACTATTGGATGCACAAGATTCGTCAGAAACTGTAATTGGACAAGAATAAGCCTAGGGAGGTCAAAATTGACCTAAATGTTCATCCATTGACACAAACACACTTATTGGATGCACAAGATTTGTTAGAAACCCTAATTGGAAAAGAATAAGCCTAGGGAGGTCGAAAACGACCAAAATGTTCATCCAATGACACAAACACAAGTATTTGATGCACAAGATTGGTTAGAAACTGTAATTGGACAAGAATAAGCCTAGGGATGTCGAAAAGAACCTAAAAGTTCATCCGATGACACAAGCACACCTATTGGATGCACAAGATTTGTTAGAAACCCTAATTGGACAAGAATAAGCCTAGGGAGGTCGAAAACGACCAAAATGTTCATCCAATGACACAAACACAAGTATTTGATGCACAAGATTGGTTAGAAACTGTAATTGGACAAGAATAAGCCTAGGGAGGTCGAAAAGTACCTAAAAGTTCATCCAATGACACAAACACACCTATTGGATGCACAAGATTTGTTAGAAACCCTAATTGGACAAGAATAAGGCTAGGGAGGTCGAAAAGTACCTAAAAGTTCATCTAGTGACACAAACACAACTATTGGATGCACAAGATTCGTTAGAAACCGTAATTAGACAAGAATAAGCCTAGGGAGGTCAAAAATGACCTAAATGTTCATCCAATGACACAAACACACTTATTGGATGCACAAGATTTGTTAGAAACACTAATTGGACAAGAATAAGCCTAGGGAGGTCGAAAATGACCTAAAAGTTCATCCAATGACACAAACACACCTATTGGATGCACAAGATTTGTTAGAAACCCTAATTGGAGAAGAAGAAGCCTAGGGAGGACGAAAATGACCTAATTGTTCATCCAATGACACAAACACACCTATTGGATGCACAAGATTGGTTAGAAACCCTAATTGGACAGGAATAACCTAGGGAGCTTGAAAATTACCTAAATGTTCATCCAATGACACAAACACAAGTATTGGATGCACAAGATTGGTTAGAAACCCTAATTGGACAAGAATAAGCCTAGGGAGGTCGAAAAGTACCTAAAAGTTCATCCAGTGACACAAACACAACTATAGAATGCACAAGATTCGTTAGAAACCGTAATTGAACAAGAATAAGCCTAGGAAGATAAAAAATGACCTAAATGTTCATCCAATGACACAAACACACTTATTGGATGCACAAGATTTGTTAGAAACCCTAATTGGACAAGAATAAGCCTAGGGAGGTCGAAAATGACCTAAACGTTCATCCAATGACACAAACACACCTAATGGATGCACAAGATTTGTTAGAAACCCTAATTGGACAAGAATAAGCCTTGGGAAGTCGAAAAGTACCAAAAAGTTCATCCAATGACACAAACACAACTATTGGATGCACAAGATTCGTTAGAAACCGTAATTGGACAAGAATAAGCCTAGGGAGGTCAAAAATGACCTAAATGTTCATCCAATTACACAAACACAAGTATTTGATGCACAAGATTGGTTAGAAACTGTAATTGGACAAGAATAAGCCTAGGGAGGTCGAAAAGTACCTAAAAGTTCATCCAATGACACAAACACACCTATTGGATGCACAAGATTTGTTAGAAACCCTAATTGGACAAGAATAAGCCTAGGGAGGTCGAAAATGATCTAAATGTTCATCCAATGACACAAACACAAGTATTGGATGCACAAGATTGGTTAGAAACCTTAATTGGAAAAGAATAAGCCTAGGGAGGTCGAAAAGTACCTAAAAGTTCATCCAGTGACACAAACACAACTATTTTATGCACAAGATTCGTCAGAAACCGTAATTGGACAAGAATAAGCCTAGGGAGGTCAAAATTGACCTAAATGTTCATCCAATGACACAAACACACTTATTGGATGCACAAGATTGGTTAGAAACCCTAATTGGACAAGAATAAGTCTAGGGAGGTCGAAAAGTACCTAAAAGTTCATCCAGTAACACAAACACAACTATTGGATGCACAAGATTCGTTAGAAATCGTAATTGGACAAGAATAAGCCTAGGGAGGTCAAAAATGACCTAAATGTGCATCCAATGACACAAACACACTTATTGGATGCACAAGATTTATTAGAAACCCTAATTGGACAGGAATAAGCCTAGGGAGGTCGAAAATGACCTAAAAGTTCATCCAATGACACAAACACACCTATTGGATGCACAAGATTTGTTAGAAACCCTAATTGGACAAGAATAAGCTTAGGGAGGTCGAAAATGATCTAAATGTTCATCCAATGACACAAACACAAGTATTGGATGCACAAGATTTGTTAGAAACCCTAATTGGACAAGAATAAGCCTTGGGAGGTCGAAAATGATCTAAATGTTCATCCAATGACACAAACACAAGTATTGGATGCACAAGATTGGTTAAAAACCCTAATTGGACAAGAATAAGCTTAGGGAGGTCGAAAAGTACCTAAAAGTTCATCCAATGACACAAACACACCTATTGGATGCACAAGATTTGTTAGAAACCCTAATTGGACTAGAATAAGCCTAGGGAGGTCGAAAACGACCAAAATGTTCATCCAATGACACAAACACAAGTATTTGATGCACAAGATTGGTTAGAAACTGTAATTGGACAAGAATAAGCCTAGGGAGGTCGAAAAGTACCTAAAAGTTCATCCAATGACACAAACACACCTATTGGATGCACAAGATTTGTTAGAAACCCTAATTGGATAAGAATAAGCCTAGGGAGGTCAAAAAGGACCTAAATGTTCATCCAATGACACAAACACACCTATTGGATGCACAAGATTTGTTAGAAACCCTAATTGGACAAGAATAAGCCTAGGGAGGTTGAAAATGACTTAAAAGTTCATCCAATGACACAAACACACCTATTGGATGCACAAGATTTGTTAGAAACCCTAATTGGACAAGAATAAGCCTAGGGAGGTTGAAAATGACTTAAAAGTTCATCCAATGACACAAACACACCTATTGGATGCACAAGATTTGTTAGAAACCCAAATTGGACATGAATAAGCCTAGGGAGAACGAAAATGACCTAATTGTTCATCCAATGACACAAACACACCTATTGGATGCACAAGATTGGTTAGAAACCTAATTGGACAAGAATAAGCCTAGGGAGGTCGAAAATGATCTAAATGTTCATCCAATGACACAAACACAAGTATTGGATGCACAAGATTGGTTAGAACCCTAATTGGACAAGAATAAGCCTAGGGAGTTCGAAAAGTACCTAAAAGTTCATCCAGTGACACAAACACAACTATTGAATGCACAAAATTCGTTAGAAACCGTAATTGGACAAGAATAAGCCTAGGAAGATAAAAAATGACCTAAATGCTCATCCAATAACACAAACACACTTATTTGATCCACAAGATTTGTTAGAAACCCTAATTGGACAAGAATAAGCCTAGGGAGGTCGAAAATGACCTAAAAGTTCATCCAATGACACAAACACACCTATTGGATGCACAAGATTTGTTAGAAACCCTAATTGGACAAGAATAAGCCTAGGGAGGTCAAAAATGACCTAAATGTTCATCCAATGACACAAACACACTTATTGGATGCACAAGATTTGTTAGAAACCCTAATTGGACAAGAATAAGCCTATGGAGGTCGAAAATGACCTAAAAGTTCATCCAATGACACAAACACACCTATTGGATGCACAATATTTATTAGAAACCCTAATTGGACAAGAATAAGCGTAGGGAGGACGAAAATGACCTAATTGTTCATCCAATGACACAAACACACCTATTGGATGCACAAGATTTGTTACAAACCCTAATTGGACAAGGATAAGCCTAGGGAGGTCGAGAATGACCAAAATGTTCATCCAATGACACAAACACAAGTATTTGATGCACAAGATTGGTTAGAAACTGTAATTGGACAAGAATAAGCTTGGGGAGGTCGAAAAGTACGTAAAAGTTCATCCAATGACACAAACACAACTATTGCGTGCACAAGATTTGTTAGAAACCCTAATTGGCATGAATAAGCCTAGGGAGAAGGAAAATGACCTAATTGTTCATCCAATGACACAGACACAAGTATTGGATGCACAAGATTGGTTAGAAACCCTAATTGGACAAGAATAAGCATAGGAAGGTCGAAAACGACCAAAATTTT
This sequence comes from Cicer judaicum, assembly GCA_037974835.1. NCBI lineage: Eukaryota > Viridiplantae > Streptophyta > Magnoliopsida > Fabales > Fabaceae > Cicer > Cicer judaicum. The sequence goes on from JBBPBS010000467.1 coordinate 471,796, forward strand.
CATCCAATGACACAAACACAAGTATTTAATGCACAAGATTAGTTAGAAAGTGTAATTGGACAAGAATAAGCCTAGGGAGGTCGAAAATGACGTAAAAGTTCATCCAATGACACAAACACACCTATTGGATGCAGAAGATTTATTAGAAACCCTAATTGGACAAGAATAAGCCTAGGGAGGTCGAAAATGACCTAAATGTTCATCCAATGACACAAACACAAGTATTGGATGAACAAGATTGGTTCGAAACCCTAATTGGACAAGAATAAGCCTTGGGAAGTCGAAAAGTACCAAAAAGTTCATCCAATGACACAAACACACCTATTGGATGCACAAGATTTGTTACAAACCCTAATTGGACAAGGATAAGCCTAGGGAGGTCGAGAATGACCAAAATGTTCATCCAATGACACAAACACAAGTATTTGATGCACAAGATTGGTTAGAAACTGTAATTGGACAAGAATAAGCTTGGGGAGGTCGAAAAGTACGTAAAAGTTCATCCAATGACACAAACACAACTATTGCGTGCACAAGATTTGTTAGAAACCCTAATTGGCATGAATAAGCCTAGGGAGAAGGAAAATGACCTAATTGTTCATCCAATGACACAGACACAAGTATTGGATGCACAAGATTGGTTAGAAACCCTAATTGGACAAGAATAAGCATAGGAAGGTCGAAAACGACCAAAATTTTCATCCAATGACACAAACACAAGTATTTAATGCACAAGATTAGTTAGAAAGTGTAATTCGACAAGAATAAGCCTAGGGAGGTCAAAAATGACGTAAAAGTTCATCCAATGACACAAACACACCTATTGGATGCAGAAGATTTATTAGAAACCCTAATTGGACAAGAATAAGCCTGGGGAGGTCGAAAATGACCTAAAAGTTCATCCAATGACTCAAACACACCTAATGGATGCACAAGATTTGTTCGAAACCCAAATTGGACATGAATAAGCCTAGGGAGGTCGAAAACGACCAAAATGTTCATCCAATGACACAAACACAAGTATTTGATGCACAAGATTGGTTAGAAACTGTAATTGAACAAGAATAAGCCTAGGGAGGTCGAAAAGTACCTAAAAGTTCATCCCATGAAAAAAACACACCCATTGGATGCAGAAGATTGGTTAGAAACCCTAATTGGACAAGAATAAGCCTAGGAAGCCCGAAAATGACCTAAATGTTCATCCAATGACACAAACACGCCTATTGGATGCACAAGATTGGTTAGAAACCCTAATTGGACAAGAATAAGCCTGGGGAGGTTGAAAATGACCTAAAAGTTCATCCAATGACACAACACACAACTATTGCGTGCACAAGATTTGTTAGAAACCCTAATTGGACATGAATAAGCCTAGGGAGAAGGAAAATGACCTAATTGTTCATCCAATGACACAAACACAACTATTGGATGCAAAAGATTGGTTTGAAACCCTAATTGGACAAGAATAAGCCTAGGGAGGTCGAAAATGATCTAAATGTTCATCCAATGACACAAACACGCCTATTGGATGCACAAGATTGGTTAGAAACCCTAATTGGACAACAATAAGCCTAGGGAGGTCGAAAACGACCAAAATGTTCATCCAATGACACACACACAAGTATTTGATGCACAAGATTGGTTAGAAACTGTAATTGGACAAGAATAAGCCTAGGGAGGTCGAAAAGTACCTAAAAGTTCATCCAATGACACAAACACACCTATTGGATGCACAAGATTTGTTAGAAATCCTAATTGGACAAGAATAAGCCTAGGGAGGTCAAAAATGACCTAAATGTTCATCCAATGACACAAACATACCTATTGGATGCACAAGATTTGTTAGAAACCCTAATTGGAAAAGAATAAGCCGAGGGAGGTCGAAAAGTACCTAAAAGTTCATCCCATGACAAAAACACACCTATTGGATGCAGAACATTGGTTAGAAACCCTAATTGGACAAGAATAAGCCTAGGAAGCCCGAAAATGACCTAAATGTTCATCCAATGACACAAACACGCCTATTGGATGCACAAGATTGGTTAGAAACCCTAATTGGACAAGAATAAGCCTGGGGAGGTTGAAAATGACCTAAAAGTTCATCCAATGACACAAACACAACTATTGCGTGCACAAGATTTGTTAGAAACCCTAATTGGACATGAATAAGCCTAGGGAGAAGGAAAATGACCTAATTGTTCATCCAATGACACAAACACAACTATTGGATGCAAAAGATTGGTTAGAAACCCTAACTGGACAAGAATAAGCCTAGGGAGGTCGAAAATGATCTAAATGTTCATCCAATGACACAAACACAAGTATTGGATGCACAAGATTGGTGAGAAACCCTAATTGGACAAGAATAAACCTAGGGAGGTCGAAAAGTACCTAAAAGTTCTTCCAGTGACACAAATACAACTATTGAATGCACAAGATTCGTTAGAAACCGTAATTGAACAAGAATAAGCCTAGGAAGATTAAAAATGACCTAAATGTTCATCCAATGACACAAACACACTTATTGGATGCACAAGATTTGTTAGAAACCCTAATTGGACAAGAAAAAGCCTAGGGAGGTCGAAAATGACCTAAAAGTTCATCCAATGACACAAACACACCTAATGGATGCACAAGATTTGTTAGAAACCCAAATTGGACAAGAATAAGCCTAGGGAGGACGAAAATGATCTAATTGTTCATCCAATGACACAAACACACCTATTGGATGCACAAGATTGGTTAGAAACCCTAATTGGACAACAATAAGCCTATGGAGGTCCAAAATGACCAAAATGTTCATCCAATGACACAAACACAAGTATTTGATGCACAAGATTGGTTAGAAACTATAATTGGACTAGAATAAGCCCAGGGTGGTCGAAAAGTACCTAAAAGTTCATCCAATGACACAAACACACCTATTGGATGCACAAGATTGGTTAGAAACCCTAATTGGACAAGAATTACCCTAGGGAGGTCGAAAATGATCTAAATGTTCATCCAATGACACAAACACACCTAATGATGCACAAGATTTGTAAGAAACCCTAATTGGACAAGAATAAGCCTAGGGAGGACGAAAACGACCAAAATGATCATCCAATGACACAAACACACCTATTGGATGCACAAGATTGGTTAGAAACTGTAATTGGACAAGAATAAGCCTAGGGAGGTCGAAAAGTACCTAAAAGTTCATCCAGTGACAAAAACACAACTATTGAATGCACAAGATTCGTTAGAAACCGTAATTGTACAAGAATAAGCCTAGGAAGATAGAAAATGACTTAAATGTTCATCCAATGACACAAACACACTTATTGGATGCACAAGATTTGTTAGAAACCATAATTGGACAAGAATAAGCCTAGGGAGGTCGAAAATGACCTAAAAGTTCATCCAATGACAAACACACCTAATGGTTGCACAAGATTTGTTAGAAACCCTAATTGGACAAGAATAAGCCTAGGGAGGTCGAAAACGACCAAAATGTTCATCCAATGACACAAACACAAGTATTTGATGCACAAGATTGGTTAGAAACTGTAATTGGACAAGAATAAGCCTAGGGAGGTCGAAAACGACCAAAATGTTCATCCAATGACACAAACACAAGTATTTGATGCACAAGATTGGTTAGAAACTGTAATTGGACAAGAATAAGCCTAGGGAGGTCGAAAAGTACCTAAAAGTTCATCCAATGACACAAACACACCTATTGGATGCACAAGATTGGTTAGAAACCCTAATTGGACAAGAATAAGTCCAGGGAGGTCAAAAATGACCTAAATGTTCATCCAATGACACAAACACACCTGTTGGATGCACAAGATTTGTTAGAAACACTAATTGGACAAGAATAAGCCTAGGGAGGTCGAAAAGTACCGAAAAGTTCATCCCATGACAAAAACACAACTATTGGATGCACAAGATTGGTTAGAAACCCTAATTGGACAAGAATAAGCCTAGGGAGGTCGAAAATGACCTAAATGTTCATCCAATGACACAAACACAAGTATTTGATGCACAAGATTGGTTAGAAACTGTAATTGGACAAGAATAAGCCTAGGGAGGTCGAAAATGACCTAAATGTTCATCCAATGACACAAACACAAGTATTGGATGCACAAGATTTGTTAGAAACACTAATTGGACAAGAATAAGCCTAGGGAGGTCGAAAAGTACCTAAAAGTTCATCCCATGACAAAAACACACCTATTGGATGCACAAGATTTGTTAGAAACACTAATTGGACAAGAATAAGCCTAGGGAGGTCGAAAAGTACCTAAAAGTTCATCCCATGACAAAAACACAACTATTGGATGCAAAAGATTGGTTAGAAACCCTAATTGGACAAGAATAAGCCTAGGGAGGTCGAAAATGACATAAAAGTTCATCCAATGACACAAACACAAGTATTTGATGCACAAGATTGGTTAGAAACTGTAATTGGACAAGAATAAGCCTAGGGAGGTCGAAAAGTACCTAAAAGTTCATCCAATGACACAAACACACCTATTGGATGCACAAGATTTGATAGAAACCCTAATGGGACATGAATAAGCCTAGGGAGAACGAAAATGACCTAATTGTTCATCCAATGACACAGACACAAGTATTGGATGCACAAGATTGGTTAGAAACCCTAATTGGACAAGAATAAGCCTAGGAAGGTCGAAAACGACCAAAATGTTCATCCAATGACACAAACACAAGTATTTAATGCACAAGATTAGTTAGAAACTGTAATTGGACAAGAATAAGCCTATGGAGGTCGAAAATGACCTAAAAGTTCATCCAATGACACAAACACACCTATTAGATGCACAAGATTTGTTAGAAACCCTAATTGGACAAGAATAAGCCTAGGGAGGTCGAAAAGTACCTAAAAGTTCATCCAATGACACAAACACACCTATTGGATGCACAAGATTTGATAGAAACCCTAATGGGACATGAATAAGCCTAGAGAGAACGAAAATGACCTAATTGTTCATCCAATGACACGGACACAAGTATTGGATGCACAAGATTGGTTAGAAACCCTAATTGGACAAGAATAAGCCTAGGGAGGTCGAAAACGACCAAAATGTTCATCCAATGACACAAACACAAGTATTTGATGCACAAGATTGGTTAGAAACTGTAATTGGACAAGAATAAGCCTAGGGAGGTCGAAAAGTACCTAAAAGTTCATCCAGTAACACAAACACAACTATTGAATGCACAAGATTCGTTAGAAACCGTAATTGAACAAGAATAAGCCTAGGAAGATAAAAAATGACTTAAATGTTCATCCAACGACACAAACACACTTATTGGATGCACAAGATTTGTTAGAAACCCTAATTGGACAAGAATAAGCCTAGGGAGGTCGAAAATGACCTAAAAGTTCATCCAATGACACAAACACACCTAATGGATGCACAAGATTTGTTAGAAACCCTAATTGGACAAGAATAAGCCTAGGGAGGTCGAAAACGACCAAAATGTTCATCCAATGACACAAACACAAGTATTTGATGCACAAGATTGGTTAGAAACTGTAATTGGACAAGAATAAGCCTAGGGAGGTCGAAAAGTACCTAAAAGTTCATCCAGTAACACAAACACAACTATTGAATGCACAAGATTCGTTAGAAACCGTAATTGAACAAGAATAAGCCTAGGAAGATAAAAAATGACTTAAATGTTCATCCAACGACACAAACACACTTATTGGATGCACAAGATTTGTTAGAAACCCTAATTGGACAAGAATAAGCCTAGGGAGGTCGAAAATGACCTAAAAGTTCATCCAATGACACAAACACACCTAATGGATGCACAAGATTTGTTAGAAACCCTAATTGGACAAGAATAAGCCTAGGGAGGTCGAAAACTACCAAAATGTTCATCCAATGACACAAACACAAGTATTTGATGCACAAGATTGGTTAGAAACTGTAATTGGACAAGAATAAGCCTAGGGAGGTCGAAAAGTACCTAAAAGTTCATCCAATGACACAAACACACCTATTGGATGCACAAGATTGGTTAGAAACCCTAATTGGACAAGAATTACCCTAGGGAGGTCGAAAATGATCTAAATGTTCATCCAATGACACAAACACAAGTATTGGATGCACAAGATTGGTTAGAAACCCTAATTGGACAAGAATAAGCCTAGGGAGGTTGAAAAGTACCTAAAAGTTCATCCAGTGACACAAACACAACTATTGGATGCAGAAGATTCGTTAGAAACCGTAATTGGACAAGAATACGCCTAGGGAGGTCGAAAATGACCTAAAAGTTCATCCAATGACACAAACACACCTATTGCAAGGACGAGATTTGTTAGAAACCTTAATTGGACATGAATAAGCCTAGGGAGAACGAAAATAACCTAATTGTTCATCCAATGACACAAACACCCCTATTGGATGCACAAGATTGGTTAGAAACCCTAATTGGACAAGAATAAGCCTAGGGAGGTCGAAAATGATCTAAATGTTCATCCAATGACACAAACACAAGTATTGGATGCACAAGATTGGTTAGAAACCCTAATTGGACAAGAATAAGCCTAGGAAGATCAAAAATGACCTAAATGCTCTTCCAATAACACAAACACACTTATTGGATGCACAAGATTTGTTAGAAACCCTAATTGGACAAGAATAAGCCTAGGGAGGTCGAAAATGACCTAAAAGTTCATCCAATGACACAAACACACCTATTGGATGCACAAGATTTGTTAGAAACCCTAATTGGACAAGAATAAGCCTAGGGAGGTCGAAAAGGACAAAATTTTCATCCAATGACACAAACACAAGTATTTGATGCACAAGATTGGTTAGAAACTGTAATTGGACAAGAATAAGCCTAGGGAGGTCGAAAAGTACCTAAAAGTTCATCCAATGACACAAGCACACCTATTGGATGCACAAGATTTGTTAGAAACCCTAATTGGACAAGAATAAGCCTAGGGAGGTCCAAAATGACCTAAATGTTCATCCAATGACACAAACACACTTATTGGATGCACAAGATTTGCTAGAAACCCTAATTGGACAAGAATAAGCCTAGGGAGGTCGAAAAGTACCTAAAATTTCATCCAATGACACAAACACACCTATTGGATGCACAAGATTTGTTAGAAACCCTAATTGGACTGGAATAAGCCTAGGGAGGTCCAAAATGACCTAAATGTTCATCCAATGACACAAACACACTTATTTGATGCACAAGATTGGTTAGAAACTGTAATTGGACAAGAATAAGCCTAGGGAGGTCGAAAAGTACCTAAAAGTTCATCCAATGACACAAACACACCTATTGGATGCACAAGATTTGTTAGAAACCCTAATTGGACAAGAATAAGCCTAGGGAGGTCGAAAATGACCTAAAAGTTCATCCAATGACACAAACACAAGTATTTGATGCACAAGATTGGTTAGAAACTGTAATTGGACAAGAATAAGCCTAGGGAGGTCGAAAAGTACCTAAAAGTTCATCCAATGACACAAACACACCTATTGGATGCACAAGATTTGATAGAAACCCTAATGGGACATGAATAAGCCTAGGGAGAACGAAAATGACCTAATTGTTCATCCAATGACACAGACACAAGTATTGGATGCACAAGATTGGTTAGAAACCCTAATTGGACAAGAATAAGCCTAGGAAGGTCGAAAACGACCAAAATGTTCATCCAATGACACAAACACAAGTATTTAATGCACAAGATTAGTTAGAAACTGTAATTGGACAAGAATAAGCCTATGGAGGTCGAAAATGACCTAAAAGTTCATCCAATGACACAAACACACCTATTAGATGCACAAGATTTGTTAGAAACCCTAATTGGACAAGAATAAGCCTAGGGAGGTCGAAAAGTACCTAAAAGTTCATCCAATGACACAAACACACCTATTGGATGCACAAGATTTGATAGAAACCCTAATGGGACATGAATAAGCCTAGGGAGAACGAAAATGACCTAATTGTTCATCCAATGACACAGACACAAGTATTGGATGCACAAGATTGGTTAGAAACCCTAATTGGACAAGAATAAGCCTAGGAAGGTCGAAAACGACCAAAATGTTCATCCAATGACACAAACACAAGTATTTAATGCACAAGATTAGTTAGAAACTGTAATTGGACAAGAATAAGCCTATGGAGGTCGAAAATGCCCTAAAAGTTCATCCAATGACACAAACACACCTATTGGATGCACAAGATTTATTAGAAACCCTAATTGGACAAGAATAAGCCTAGGGAGTTCGAAAATGACCTAAAAGTTCATCCAATGACTCAAATACACCTAATGGATGCACAAGATTTGTTAGAAACCCTAATTGGACAAGAATAAGCCTAGGGAGGTCGAAAACGACCAAAATGTTCATCCAATGACACAAACACAAGTATTTGATGCACAAGATTGGTTAGAAACTGTAATTGGACAAGAATAAGCCTAGGGAGGTCGAAAAGTACCTAAAAGTTCATCCAGTAACACATACACAACTATTGAATGCACAAGATTCGTTAGAAACCGTAATTGAACAAGAATAAGCCTAGGAAGATAAAAAATGACTTAAATGTTCATCCAATGACACAAACACACTTATTGGATGCACAAGATTTGTTAGAAACCCTAATTGGACAAGAATAAGCCTAGGGAGGTCGAAAATGACCTAAAAGTTCATCCAATGACACAAACACACCAAATGGATGCACAAGATTTGTTAGAAACCCTAATTGGACAAGAATAAGCCTAGGGAGGTCGAAAACGACCAAAATGTTCATCCAATGACACAAACACAAGTATTTGATGCACAAGATTGGTTAGAAACTGTAATTGGACAAGAATAAGCCTAGGGAGGTCGAAAAGTACCTAAAAGTTCATCCAATGACACAAACACACCTATTGGATGCACAAGATTTGTTAGAAACCCTAATTGGACAAGAATAAGCCTAGGGAGGTCGAAAATGACCTAAAAGTTCATCCAATGACACAAACACACCTATTGGATGCACAAGATTTGTTAGAAACCCTAATTGGACAAGAATAAGCCTAGGGAGGTCGAAAATGACCTAAATGTTCATCCAAAGACACAAACACAAGTATTGGATGCACAAGATTGGTTAGAAACCCAAATTGGACAAGAATAAGCCTAGGGAAGACGAAAATGACCTAATTGTTCATCCAATGACACAAACACACCTATTGGATGCACAAGATTTGTTACAAACCCTAATTGGAAGAGATTAAGCCTAGGGAGGTCGAAAATGACCAAAATGTTCATCCAATGACACAAACACAAGTATTTGATGCACAAGATTGGTTAGAAACTGTAATTGGACAAGAATAAGCCTACGGAGGTCGAAAAGTACCTAAAAGTGCATCCAATGACACAAACACACCTAATGGATGCACAAGATTTATTAGAAACCCTAATTGGACAAGAATAAGCCTAGGGAGGACGAAAATGACCTAATTGTTCATCCAATGACACAAACACACCTATTGGATGCACAAGATTTGTTACAAACCTTAATTGGACAAGAATAAGCCTAGGGAGGTCGAAAATGACCAAAATGTTCATCCAATGACACAAACACAAGTATTTGATGCACAAGATTGGTTAGAAACTGTAATTGGACAAGAATAAGCCTAGGGAGGTCGAAAAGTACCTAAAAGTTCATCCAATGACACAAACACACCTATTCGATGCACAAGATTTGATAGAAACCCTAATGGGACATGAATAAGCCTAGGGAGAACGAAAATGACCTAATTGTTCATCCAATGATACTGACACAAGTATTGGATGCACAAGATTGGTTAGAAACCCTAATTGGACAAGAATAAGCCTAGGAAGGTCGAAAACGACCAAAATGTTCATCCAATGACACAAACACAAGTATTTAATGCACAAGATTAGTTAGAAACTGTAATTGGACAAGAATAAGCCTAGGGAGGTCGAAAATGACCTAAAAGTTCATCCAATGACACAAACACACCTATTGGATGCACAAGATTTATTAGAAACCCTAATTGGACAAGAATAAGCCTAGGGAGGTTGAAAATGACCTAAAAGTTCATCCAATGACTCAAATACACCTAATGGATGCACAAGATTTGTTAGAAACCCTAATTGGACAAGAATAAGCCTAGGGAGGTCGAAAACGACCAAAATGTTCATCCAATGTCACAAACACAAGTATTTGATGCACAAGATTGGTTAGAAACTGTAATTGGACAAGAATAAGCCTAGGGAGGTCGAAAAGTACCTAAAAGTTCATCCAATGACACAAACACACCTATTGGATGCACAAGATTTGTTAGAAACCCTAATTGGACAAGAATAAGCCTAGGGGGGTCAAAAATGACCTAAATGTTCATCCAATGACACAAACACACCTATTGGATGCACAAGGTTTGTTAGAAACCCTAATTGGACAAGAATAAGCCTAGGGAGGTCGAAAATGACCTAAAAGTTCATCCAATGACACAAACACACCTATTGGATGCACAAGATTTATTAGAAACCCTAATTGGACAAGAATAAGCCTAGGGAGGACGAAAATGACCTAATTGTTCATCCAATGACACAAACACACCTATTGGATGCATAAGATTTGTTACAAACCCTAAATGGACAAGAATAAGCCTAGGGAGGTCAAAAATGACCAAAATGTTCATCCAATGACACAAACACAAGTATTTGATGCACAAGATTGGTTAGAAACTGTAATTGGACAAGAATAAGCCTAGGGAGGTCGAAAAGTACCTAAAAGTTCATCCAATGACACAAACACACCTATTGGATGCACAAGATTTGATAGAAACCCTTATTGGACAAGAATAAGCCTAGGGAGGACGAAAATGACCTAAAAGTTCATCCAATGACACAAACACACCTATTGGATGCACAAGATTGGTTAGAAACCCTAATTGGACAAGAATAAGCCTAGGGAGGACGAAAATGACCAAATAGCTCATCCAATGACACAAACACACCTATTGGATGCACAAGATTTGTTAGAAACCCTAATTGGACAAGAATAAGCCTAGGGAGGACGAAAATGACCTAATTGTTCATCCAGTGACACAAACACAAGTATTTGATGCACAAGATTTGTTAGAAACCCTAATTGGACAAGACTAAGCCTAGGGAGGTCAAAAATGACCTAAATGTTCATCCAATGACACAAACACACCTATTGGATGCACAAGATTTGATAGAAACCCTAATTGGACATGAATAAGCCTAGGGAGAACGAAAATGACCTAATTGTTCATCCAATGACACAGACACAAGTGTTGGATGCACAAGATTGGTTAGAAACCCTAATAGGACAAGAATAAGCCTAGGGAGGTCGAAAACGACCAAAATGTTCGTCCAATGACACAAACACAAGTATTTGATGCACAAGATTGGTTAGAAACTGTAATTGGACAAGAATAAGCCTAGGGAGGTCGAAAAGTACCTAAAAGTTCATCCAATGACACCAACACACCTACTGGATGCACAAGATTTGTTAGAAACCCTAATTGGACAAGAATAAGCCTAGGGAGGTCAAAAATGACCTAAATGTTCATCCAATGACACAAACACACCTATTGGATGCACAAGATTTGTTAGAAACCCTAATTGGACAAGAATAAGCCTAGGGAGGTCGAACATGACCTAAAAGTTCATCCAATGACACAAACACACCTATTGGATGCACAAGATTTATTAGAAACCCGAATTGGACAAGAATAAGCCTAGGGAGGATGAAAATAACCTAATTATTCATCCGATGACACAAACACACCTATTGGATGCACATGATTTGTTAGAAACCCTAATTGGACAAGAATAAGCCTAGGGAGGTCGAAAACGACCAAAATGTTCATCCAATGACACAACCACAAGTATTTGATGCACAAGATTGGTTAGAAACTGTAATTGGACAAAAATAAGCCTAGGGAGGTCGAAAAGTACCTAAAAGTTCATCCAATGACACAAATACACCTATTGGATGCACAAGATTTATTAGAAAACCTAATTGGACAAGAATAAGCCTAGGGTGGTTAAAATGACCTAAATGTTCATCCAATGACACAAACACACCTATTGGATGCACAAGATTTGTTAGAAACCCTAATTGGACAAGAATAAGCCTAGGGAGGTCGAAAATGACCTAAAAGTTCATCCAATGACACAAACACACCTATTGGATGCACAAGATTGGTTAGAAACCGTAATTGGACAAGAAAAAGCCTAGGGAGAACGAAAATGACCTAATTGTTCATCCAATGACACAAACACACCTATTGGATGCACAAGATTGGTTAGAAACCCTAATTGGACAAGAATAGGCCTATGGAGTTCGAAAATGACCTAAAAGTTCATCCAATGACACAAACTCACCTATTGGATGCCCAAGATTTGTTAGAAACCCTAATTGGACAAGAATAAGCCTAGGGAGGACGAAAATGCCCTAAATGTTCATCCAATGACACAAACACACCTATTGGATGCACAAGATTTGTTAGAAACCCTAATTGGACAAGAATAAGCCTAGGGAGGTCGAAAATGACCTAAAAGTTCATCCAATGACACAAACACACCTATTGGATGCACAAGATTGGTTAGAAACCGTAATTGGACAAGAAAAAGCCTAGGGAGAACGAAAATGACCTAATTGTTCATCCAATGACACAAACACACCTATTGGATGCCCAAGAATTGTTAAAAACCCTAATTGGACAGGAATAAGCCTAGGGAGGTCGAAAATGGCCTAAAAGTTCATCCAATGACACAAGCACACCTATTGGATGCACAAGATTGGTTAGAAACCCTAATTGGACAAGAATAAGCCTAGGGAGAACAAAAATGACCTAATTGTTCATCCAATGACACAAACACACCTATATGATGCCCAAGATTGGTTAGAAACCCTAATTAGACAAGAATAAGCCTAGGGAGGTCGAAAATGAACTAAATGTTCATCCAATGACACAAACACAAGTATTGGATGCACAAGATTGGTTAGAAACCCTAATTGGACAAGAATAAGCCTAGGGAAGTCGAAAATGACCTAAATGTTCATCCAATGACACAAACACACCTATTGGATGCACAAGATTGGTTAGAAACCCTAATTGGACAAGAATAGGCGTATGGAGTTCAAAAATGACCTAAAAGTTCATCCAATGACACAAACTCACCTATTGGATGCCCAAGATTTGTTAGAAACCCTAATTGGACAAGAATAAGCCTAGGGAGGACGAAAATGCCCTAAATGTTCATCCAATTACACAAACACACCTATTGGATGCACAAGATTTGTTAGAAACCCTAATTGGACAAGAATAAGCCTAGGGAGGTCGAAAATGACCTAAAAGTTCATCCAATGACACAAACACACCTATTGGATGCACAAGATTGGTTAGAAACCCTAATTGGACAAGAATAAGCCTAGGGAGGTCGAAAATGACCTAAATGTTCATCCAATGACACAAACACAAGTATTGGATGCACAAGATTTGTTAGAAACCCTAATTGGACAAGAATAAGCCTAGGGAGGTCGAAAATGACCTAAATGTTCATCCAATGACACAAACACAAGTATTGGATGCACAAGATTTGTTAGAAACCCTAATTGGACAAGAATAAGCCTAGGGAGGTCGAAAAGTACCTAAAAGTTCATCCAGTGACACAAACACAACTATTGGATGCACAACATTCGTTAGAAACCGTAATTGGACAAGAATAAGCCTAGGGAGGTCGAAAATGACCTAAAAGTTCATCCAATGACACAAACACACCTATTGGATGCACAAGATTTGATAGAAACCCTAATTGGACAAGAATAAGCCTAGGGAGGACGAAAATGACCTAATTGTTCATCCAATGACACAAACACACCTATTGGATGCACAAGATTTGTTAGAAACCCTAATTGGACAAGAATAAGCCTAGAGAGGTCGAAAACAACCAAAATGTTCATCCAATGACACAAACACAAGTATTCGATGCACAAGATTGGTTAGAAACTGTAATTGGACAAGAATAAGCCTAGGGAGGTCGAAAAGTACCTAAAAATTCATCCAATGACACAAACACACCTATTAGATGCACAAGATTTGTTAGAAACCCTAATTGGACAAGAATAAGCCTAGGGAGGTCAAAAATGACCTAAATGTTCATCCAATGACACAAACACACCTATTGGATGCACAAGATTTGTTAGAAACCCTAATTGGACAAGAATAAGCTTAGGGAGGTCGAACATGACCTAAAAGTTCATCCAATGACACAAACACACCTATTGGATGCACAAGATTTATTAGAAACCCGAATTGGACAAGAATAAGCCTAGGGAGGACGAAAATAACCTAATTATTCATCCAATGACACAAACACACCTATTGGATGCACAAGATTTGTTAGAAACCCTAATTGGACAAGAATAAGCCTAGGGAGGTCGAAAATGATCTAAATTTTCATCCAATGACACAAACACATGTATTGGATGCACAAGATTGGTTAGAAACCCTAATTGGACAAGAATAAGCCTAGGGAGGTCGAAAAGTACCTAAAAGTTCATCCAGTGACACAAACACAACTATTGGATGCACAAGATTCGTCAGAAACCGTAATTGGACAAGAATAAGCCTAGGGAGGTCAAAAATGACCTAAATGTTCATCCACTGACACAAACACACCTATTGCGTGCACAAGATTTTTTAGAAACCCTAATTGGACATGAATAAGCCTAGGGAGGTCGAAAATGACCTTACAGTTCATCCAATGACACACACACACCTAATGGATGCACAAGATTTGTTAGAAATCCTAATTGGACAAGAATAAGCATAGGGAGGTCGAAAATGACCTAACAGTTCATCCAATGACACAAACACACCTAATGGATGCACAAGATTTGTTAGAAACCCTAATTGGACAAGAATAAGCCTAGGGAGGTCGAAAACGACCAAAATGTTCATCCAATGACACAAACACAAGTATTTGATGCACAAGATTGGTTAGAAACTGTAATTGGACAAGAATAAGTCTAGGGAGGTCGAAAAGTACCTAAAAGTTCATCCAATGACACTAACACACCTATTCGATGCACAATATTTGTTAGAAACCCTAATTGGACAAGAATAAGCCTAGGGAGGTCATCCAATGACACAGACACAAGTATTGGATGCACAAGATTGGTTAGAAACCCTAATTGAACAAGAATAAGCCTAGGGAGGTCGAAAAGTACCTACAAGTTCATCCAATGACACAAGCACAACTATTGGATGCACAAGATTTGTTAGAAACCCTAATTGGACAAGAATAAGCCTAGGGAGGTCGAAAACGACCAAAATGTTCATCAAATGACACAAACACAAGTATTTGATGCACAAGATTGGTTAGAAACTGTAATTGGACAAGAATAAGCCTAGGGAGGTCGAAAAGTACCTAAAAGTTCATGCAATGACACCAACACACCTACTGGATGCACAAGATTTGTTAGAAACCCTAATTGGACAAGAGTAAGCCTAGGGAGGTCAAAAATGACCTAAATGTTCATCCAATGACACAAACACACCTATTGGATGCACAAGATTTGTTAGAAACCCTAATTGGACAAGAATAAGCCTAGGGAGGTCGAACATGACCTAAAAGTTCATCCAATGACACAAACACACCTATTGGATGCACAAGATTTATTAGAAACCCGAATTGGACAAGAATAAGCCTAGGGAGGATGAAAATAACCTAATTATTCATCCAATGACACAAACACACCTATTGGATGCACAAGATTTGTTAGAAACCCTAATTGGACAAGAATAAGCCTAGGGAGGTCGAAAATGACCTAAATGTTCATCCAATGACACAAACACAAGTATTGGATGCACAAGATTTGTTAGAAACCCTAATTGGACAAGAATAAGCCTAGGGTGGTCGAAAAGTACCTAAAAGTACATCCAGTGACACAACCACAACTATTGGATGCACAAGATTCGTTAGAAACCGTAATTGGACAAGAATAAGCCTAGGGAGGTTAAAAATGACCTAAATGTTCACCCAATGACACAAACACACTTGTTGGATGCACAAGATTTGATAAAAACCCTAATTGGACATGAATAAGCCTTGGGAGAACGAAAATGACCTAATTGTTCATCCAATGACACAGACACAAGTATTGGATGCACAAGATTGGTTAGAAACCCTAATAGGACAAGAATAAGCCTAGGGAGGTCGAAAACGACCAAAATGTTCATCCAATGACACAAACACAAGTATTTGATGCACAAGATTGGTTAGAAACTGTAATTGGAAAAGAACAAGCCTAGGGAGGTCGAAAAGTACCTAAAAGTTCATCCAATGACACCAACACACCTACTGGATGCACAAGATTTGTTAGAAACCCTAATTGGACAAGAATAAGCCTAGGGAGGTCAAAAATGACCTAAATGTTCATCCAATGACACAAACACACCTATTAGATGCACAAGATTTGTTAGAAACCCTAATTGGACAAGAATAAGACTAGGGAGGTCGAAAATGACCAAAATGTTCATCCAATGACACAAACACAATTATTTGATGCACAAGATTGGTTAGAAACCCTAATTGGACAAGAATAAGCCTAGGGAGGTCAAAAATGACCTAAATGTTCATCCAATGACACAAACACACCTATTGGATGCACAAGATTTGTTAGAAACCCTAATTTGACAAGAATAAGACTAGGGAGGTCGAAAATGACCAAAATGTTCATCTAATGACACAAACACAATTATTTGATGCACAAGATTGGTTAGAAACCCTAATTGGACAAGAATAAGCCTAGGGAGGTCGAAAAGTACCTAAAAGTTCATCCAATGACACAAACACAACTATTGGATGCACAAGATTTGTTAGAAACCCTAATTGGACAAGAATAAGCCTAGGGAGGTCGAAAACGACCAAAATGTTCATCCAATGACACAAACACAAGTATTCGATGCACAAGATTGGTTAGAAACTGTAATTGGACAAGAATAAGCCTAGGGAGGTCAAAAATGACCTAAATGTTCATCCAATGACACAAACACACTTATTGAATGCACAAGATTTGTTAGAAACCCTAATTGGACAAGAATAAGCCTAGGGAGGTCGAAAATGACCTAAAAGTTCATCCAATGACACAAACACACCTATTGGATGCACAAGATTTGTTAGAAACCCTAATTGGACAAGAATAAGCCTAGGGAGGTCGAAAATGACACAAACACATGTATTTGATGCACAAGATTGGTTAGAAACTGTAATTGGACGAGAATAAGCCTAGGGAGGTCGAAAAGTACTTAAAAGTTCATCCAATGACACAAACACACCTATTGGAGGCACAAGATTGGTTACAAACCCTAATTGGACAAGAATAAGCCTAGGGAGGTCGAAAATGATCTAAATGTTCATCCAATGACACAAACACAAGTATTGGATGCACAAGATTGGTTAGAAACCCTAATTGGACAAGAATAAGCCTAGGGAGGTCGAAAAGTACCTAAAAGTTCATCGAGTGACACAAATACAACTATTGGATGCACAAGATTCGTCAGAAACCGTAATTCGACAAGAATAAGCCTAGGGAGGTCAAAAATGACCTAAATGTTCATCCAATGACACAAACACACTTATTGGATGCACAAGATTTGTTAGAAACCCTAATTGGACAAGAATAAGCCTAGGGAGGTCGAAAATGACCTAAAAGTTCATCCAATGACACAAACACACCTATTGCATGCACAATATTTGTTAGAAACCCTAATTGGACATGAATAAGCATAGGGAGAACGAAAATGACCTAATTGTTCATCCAATGACACAAACACACCTATTGGATGCACAAGATTGGTTAGAAACCCTAATTGGACAAGAATAAGCCTAGGGGGGTCAAAAAAGATCTAAATGTTCATCCAATGACACAAACACAAGTATTGGATGCACAAGATTGGTTAGAAACCCTAATTGGACAAGAATAAGCCTAGGGAGGACGAAAAGTACCTAAAAGTTCATCCAGTGACACAAACACAACTATTGAATGCACAAGATTCGTTAGAAACCGTAATTGGACAAGAATAAGCCTAGGGAGGTCAAAAATGACCTAAATGTTCATCCAATGACACAAACACACCTATTGGATGCACAAGATTTGTTAGAAACCCTAATTGGACAAGAATAAGCCTAGGGAGGTCGAACATGACCTAAAAGTTCATCCAATGACACAAACACACCTATTGGATGCACAAGATTTATATGAAACCCGAATTGGACAAGAATAAGCCTAGGGAGGATGGAAACGACCAAAATGTTCATCCAATGACACAAACACACCTATTGGATGCACAAGATTTGTTAGAAACCCTAATTGGACCAGAATAAGCCTAGGGAGGTCGAAAATGACCTAAATGTTCATCCAATGACACAAACACGAGTATTGGATGCACAAGATTTGTTAGAAACCCTAATTGGACAAGAATAAGCCTAGGGAGGTCGAAAAGTACCTAAAAGTTCATCCAGTGACACAAACACAACTATTGGATGCACAAGATTCGTTAGAAACCGTAATTGGACAAGAATAAGCCTAGGGAGGTCAAAAATGACCTAAATGTTCACCCAATGACACAAACACACTTATTGGATGCACAAGATTTGTTGGAAACCATAATTGGACAAGATAAAGCCTAGGGAGGTCGAAAATGACCTAAAAGTTCATCCAATGACACAAACACACCTATTGGATGCACAAGATTTGATAGAAACCCTAATTGGACAAGAATAAGGCTAGGGAGGACGAAAATGACCTAATTGTTCATCCAATGACAAAAACACACCTATTGGATGCACAAGATTTGTTTGAAACCCTAATTGGACAAGACTAAGCCTAGGGAGGTCAAAAATGACCTAAATGTTCATCCAATGACACAAACACACTTATTGGATGCACAAGATTTGTTAGAAACCCTAATTGGACAAGAATAAGCCTAGGGAGGTCGAAAATGACCTAAAAGTTCATCCAATGACACAAACACACCTATTGGATGCACAAGATTTATTAGAAACCCTAATTGGACAAGAATAAGCCTAGGGAGGACGAAAATGACCTAAATGTTCATCCAATGACACAAACACACCTATTGGATGCACAAGATTTGTTAGAAACCCTAATTGGACAAGAATAAGCCTAGGGAGGTCGAAAATGACCAAAATGTTCATTCAATGACACAAACACAAGTATTTGATGCACAAGATAGGTTAGAAACTGTAATTGGACAAGAATAAGCCTAGGGAGGTCGAAAAGTACCTAAAAGTTCATCCAATGACACAAACACACCTATTGGATGCACAAGATTTGTTAGAAACCCTAATTGGACAAGAATAAGCCTAGGGAGGTCAAAAATGACCTAAAAGTTCATCCAATGACACAAACACACCTATTGGATGCACAAGATTTGTTAGAAACCCTAATTGGACAAGAATAAGCCTAGGGAGGACGAAAATGACCTAATTGTTCATCCAATGACAGAAACACACCTATTGGATGCACAAGATTTGTTAGAAACCCTAATTGGACAAGACTTTGCCTAGGGAGGTCAAAAATGACCTAAATGTTCATCCAATGACACAAACACACCTATTGGATGCACAAGATTTGTTAGAAGCCTTAATTGGACAAGAATAAGCCTAGGGAGGTCGAAAATGACCTAAAAGTTCATCCAATGACACAAACACACCTATTGGATGCACAGGATTTGTTAGAAACCCTAATTGGACAAGAATAAGCCTAGGGAGGTCGGAAATGACCTAAAAGTTCATCCAATGACACAAACACACCTATTGGATGCACAAGATTTGTTAGAAACCCTAATTGGACAAGAATAAGCCTAGGGAGGACGAAAATGACCTAATTGTTCATCCAATGACACAAACACACCTATTGGATGCACAAGATTGGTTAGAAACCCTAATTGGACAAGTATAAGCCTAGGGAGGTCAAAAATGACCTAAATGTTCATCCAATGACACAAACACACTTATTGGATGCTCAAGATTTGTTAGAAACCGTAATTGGACAAGAATAAGCCTAGGGAGGTCGAAAAGTACCTAAAAGTTCATCCAATGACATAAACACACCTATTGGATGCACAAGATTTGTTAGAAACCCTAATTGGAAAAGAATAAGCCTAGGGAGGTCAAAAATGACCTAAATGTTCATCCAATGACACAAACACACCTATTCGATGCACAAGATTTGTTAGAAACCCTAATTGGACAAGAATAACCCTAGGGAGGTCGAAAATGACCTAAAAGTTCATCCAATGACACAAACACACCTATTGGATGCACAAGATTTATTAGAAACCCTAATTGGACAAGAATAAGCCTAGGGAGGACGAAAATAAGCTAATTATTCATCCAATGACACAAACACACCTATTGGATGTACAAGATTTGTTAGAAGCCCTAATTGGACAAGAATAAGCCTAGGGAGGTCGAAAATGACCTAAATGTTCTTCTAATGACACAATCACACCTATTGGATGCACAAGATTTGTTAGAAACCCTAATTGGACAAGAATAAGCCTAGGGAGGTCAAAAATGACCTAAATGTTCATCCAATGACACAAACACACCTATTCGATGCACAAGATTTGTTAGAAACCCTAATTGGACAAGAATAACCCTAGGGAGGTCGAAAATGACCTAAAAGTTCATCCAATGACACAAACACACCTATTGGATGCACAAGATTTGTTAGAAACCCTAATTGGACAAGAATAAGCCTAGGGAGGACGAAAATGACCTAATTGTTCATCCAGTGACACAAACACACCTATTGGATGCACAAGATTTGTTAGAAACCCTAATTGGACAAGACTAAGCCTAGGGAGGTCAAAAATAACCTAAATGTTCATCCAATGACACAAACACACCTATTGGATGCACAAGATTTGTTAGAAGCCTTAATTGGACAAGAATAAGCCTAGGAAGGTCGGAAAAGACCTAAAAGTTCATCCAATGACACAAACACACCTATTGGATGCACAAGATTTGTTAGAAACCCTAATTGGACAAGAATAAGCCTAGGGAGGACGAAAATGACCTAATTGTTCATCCAATGACACAAACACACCTATTGGATGCACAAGATTTGTTAGAAACCCTAATTGGACAAGACTTTGCCTAGGGAGGTCAAAAATGACCTAAATTTTCATCCAATGACACAAACACACCTATTGGATGCACAAGATTTGTTAGAAGCCCTAATTGGACAAGAATAAGCCTAGGGAGGTCGAAAATGACCTAAAAGTTCATCCAATGACACAAACACACCTATTGGATGCACAAGATTTGTTAGAAACCCTAATTGGACAAGAATAAGCCTAGGGAGGTTGAAAATGACCTAATTGTTCATCCAGTGACACAAACACACTTATTGGATGCACAAGATTTGTTAGAAACCCTAATTGCACAAGACTAAGCCTAGGGAGGTCAAAAAGGACCTAAATGTTCATCCAATGACACAAACAAACCTATTGGATGCACAAGATTTGTTAGAAGCCTTAATTGGACAAGAATAAGCCTAGGGAGGTCGGAAATGACCTAAAAGTTCATCCAATGACACAAACACACCTATTGGATGCACAAGATTTGTTAGAAACCCTAATTGGACAAGAATAAGCCTAGGGAGGACGAAAATGACCTAATTGTTCATCCAATGACAGAAACACACCTATTGGATGCACAAGATTTGTTAGAAGCCCTAATTGGACAAGAATAAGCCTAGGGAGGTCGAAAATGACCTAGAAGTTCATCCAATGACACAAACACACCTATTGGATGTACAAGATTTGTTAGAAACCCTAATTGGACAAGAATAAGCCTAGGGAGGTCGAACATGACCTAAAAGTTCATCCAATGACACAAACACACCTATTGGATGCACAAGATTTATTAGAAACCCGAATTGGACAAGAATAAGCCTAGGAAGGTCGAAAACGACCAAAATGTTCATCCAATGACACAAATACAAGTATTTGATGCACAAGATTGGTTAGAAACTGTAATTGGACAAGAATAAGCCTAGGGAGGTCGAAAAGTACCTAAAAGTTCATCCAACGACAGAAACACACCTATTGGATGCACAAGATTGGATAGAAACCCTAATTGGACATGAATAAGCCTAGGGAGAATGAAAATGACCTAATTGTTCATCCAATGACACAGACACAAGTGTTGGATGCACAAGATTGGTTAGAAACCCTAATTGGACAAGAATAAGCCTAGGAAGGTCAAAAACGACCAAAATGTTCATCCAATGACACAAACACAAGTATTTGATGCACAAGATTGGTTAGAAACTGTAATTGGACAAGAATAAGCCTAGGGAGGTCGAAAAGTACCTAAAAGTGCATCCAATGACACAAACACACCTATTGGATGCACAAAATTGGTTAGAAACCCTAATTGGACAAGAATAAGCCTAGGGAGGTCGAAAATGACCTAAATGTTCATCCAACGACACAGACACAAGTATTGGATGCACAAGATTGGTTAGAAACCCTAATTGAAGAAGAATAAGCCTAGGGAGGTCGAAAAGTACCTAAAAGTTCATCCAATGACACAAACACAACTATTGGATGCATAAGATTTGTTAGAAACCCTAATTGGACAAGAATAAGCCTAGGGAGGTCGAAAACGACCAAAATGTTCATCCAATGACACAAACACAAGTATTCGATGCACAAGATTGGTTAGAAACTGTAATTGGACAAGAATAAGCCTAGGGAGGTCAAAAATGACCTAAATGTTCATCCAATGACACAAACACACTTATTGGATGCACAAGATTTGATAGAAACCCTAATTGGACAAGAATAAGCCTAGGGAGGTTGGAAATGACCTAAAAGTTCATCCAATGACACAAACACACCTATTGGATGCACAAGATTTGTTAGAAACCCTAATTGGACAAGAATAAGCCTAGGGAGGACGAAAATGACCTAATTGTTCATCCAGTGACACAAACACACTTATTGGATGCACAAGATTTGTTAGAAACCCTAATTGGACAAGACTAAGCCTAGGGAGGTCAAAAATGATCTAAATGTTCATCCAATGACACAAACACACCTATTGGATGCACAAGATTTGTTAGAAGCCCTAATTGGACAAGAATAAGCCTAGGGAGGTCGGAAATGACCTAAAAGTTCATCCAATGACACAAACACACCTATTGGATGCACAAAATTGGTTAGAAACCCTAATTGGACAAGAATAAGCCTAGGGAGGTCGAAAATGACCTAAATGTTCATCCAACGACACAAACACAAGTATTGGATGCACAAGATTGGTTAGAAACCCTAATTGAACAAGAATAAGCCTAGGGAGGTCGAAAACGACCAAAATGTTCAGCCAATGACACAAACACAAGTATTCGATGCACAAGATTGGTTAGAAACTGTAAATGGACAAGAATAAGCCTAGGGCGGTCAAAAATGACCTAAATGTTCATCCAATGACACAAACACACTTATTGGATGCCAAACATTTGTTAGAAACCCTAATTGGACAAGAATAAGCCTAGGGAGGTTGGAAATGACATAAAATTTCATCCAATGACACAAACACACCTATTGGATGCACAAGATTTGTTAGAAACCCTAATTGGACAAGACTAAGCCTAGGGAGGTCAAAAATGACCTAAATGTTCATCTAGTGACACAAACACAACTATTGAATGCACAAGATTCCTTAGAAACCGTAATTGGACAAGAATAAGCCTAAGAGGCTCAAAAATGACCTAAATGCTCATCCAATAACACAAACACACTTATTGGATGCACAAGATTTGTTAGAAACCCTAATTGAACAAGAATAAGCCTAGGGAGGTCGAAAATGACCTAAAAGTTCATCCAATGACACAAACACAACTATTGGATGCACAAGATTTGTTAGAAACCCTAATTGGACAAGAATAAGCCTAGGGAGGTCGAAAACGACCAAAATGTTCATCCAATGACACAAACACAAGTATTCGATGCACAAGATTGGTTAGAAACTGTAATTGGACAAGAATAAGCCTAGGGACGTAAAAAATGACCTAAATGTTCATCCAATGACACAAACACACTTATTGAATGCACAAGATTTGTTAGAAACCCTAATTGGACAAGAATAAGCCTAGGGAGGTCGAAAATGACCTAAAAGTTCATCCAATGACACAAACACACCTATTGGATGCACAAGATTTGTTAGAAACCCTAATTGGACAAGAATAAGCCTAGGGAGGTTGAAAATGACCTAATTGTTCATCCAGTGACGCAAACACACTTATTGGATGCACAAGATTTGTTAGAAACCCTAATTGCACAAGACTAAGCCTAGGGAGGTCAAAAAGGACCTAAATGTTCATCCAATGACACAAACAAACCTATTGGATGCACAAGATTTGTTAGAAGCCTTAATTGGACAAGAATAAGCCTAGGGAGGTCGGAAATGACCTAAAAGTTCATCCAATGACACAAACACACCTATTGGATGCACAAGATTTGTTAGAAACCCTAATTGGACAAGAATAAGCCTAGGGAGGACGAAAATGACCTAATTGTTCATCCAATGACAGAAACACACCTATTGGATGCACAAGATTTGTTAGAAACCCTAATTGGACAAGACTTTGCCTAGGGAGGTCAAAAATGACCTAAATGTTCATCCAATGACACAAACACACCTATTGGATGCACAAAATTTGTTAGAAGCCCTAATTGGACAAGAATAAGCCTAGGGAGGTCGAAAATGACCTAGAAGTTCATCCAATGACACAAACACACCTATTGGATGTACAAGATTTGTTAGAAACCCTAATTGGACAAGAATAAGCCTAGGGAGGTCGAACATGACCTAAAAGTTCATCCAATGACACAAACACACCTATTGGATGCACAAGATTTATTAGAAACCCGAATTGGACAAGAATAAGCCTAGGAAGGTCGAAAACGACCAAAATGTTCATCCAATGACACAAATACAAGTATTTGATGCACAAGATTGGTTAGAAACTGTAATTGGACAAGAATAAGCCTAGGGAGGTCGAAAAGTACCTAAAAGTTCATCCAACGACAGAAACACACCTATTGGATGCACAAGATTGGATAGAAACCCTAATTGGACATGAATAAGCCTAGGGAGAATGAAAATGACCTAATTGTTCATCCAATGACACAGACACAAGTGTTGGATGCACAAGATTGGTTAGAAACCCTAATTGGACAAGAATAAGCCTAGGAAGGTCAAAAACGACCAAAATGTTCATCCAATGACACAAACACAAGTATTTGATGCACAAGATTGGTTAGAAACTGTAATTGGACAAGAATAAGCCTAGGGAGGTCGAAAAGTACCTAAAAGTGCATCCAATGACACAAACACACCTATTGGATGCACAAAATTGGTTAGAAACCCTAATTGGACAAGAATAAGCCTAGGGAGGTCGAAAATGACCTAAATGTTCATCCAACGACACAGACACAAGTATTGGATGCACAAGATTGGTTAGAAACCCTAATTGAAGAAGAATAAGCCTAGGGAGGTCGAAAAGTACCTAAAAGTTCATCCAATGACACAAACACAACTATTGGATGCATAAGATTTGTTAGAAACCCTAATTGGACAAGAATAAGCCTAGGGAGGTCGAAAACGACCAAAATGTTCATCCAATGACACAAACACAAGTATTCGATGCACAAGATTGGTTAGAAACTGTAATTGGACAAGAATAAGCCTAGGGAGGTCAAAAATGACCTAAATGTTCATCCAATGACACAAACACACTTATTGGATGCACAAGATTTGATAGAAACCCTAATTGGACAAGAATAAGCCTAGGGAGGTTGGAAATGACCTAAAAGTTCATCCAATGACACAAACACACCTATTGGATGCACAAGATTTGTTAGAAACCCTAATTGGACAAGAATAAGCCTTGGGAGGACGAAAACGACCTAATTGTTCATCCAGTGACACAAACACACTTATTGGATGCACAAGATTTGTTAGAAACCCTAATTGGACAAGACTAAGCCTAGGGAGGTCAAAAATGACCTAAATGTTCATCCAATGACACAAACACACCTATTGGATGCACAAGATTTGTTAGAAGCCCTAATTGGACAAGAATAAGCCTAGGGAGGTCGGAAATGACCTAAAAGTTCATCCAATGACACAAACACACCTATTGGATGCACAAGATTGGTTAGAAACCCTAATTGGACAAGAATAAGCCTAGGGAGGTCGAAAATGACCTAAATGTTCATCCAACGACACAAACACAAGTATTGGATGCACAAGATTGGTTAGAAACCCTAATTGGACAAGAATAAGCCTAGGGAGGTCGAAAAGTACCTAAAAGTTCATCCAATGACACAAACACAACTATTGGATGCATAAGATTTGTTAGAAACCCTAATTGGACAAGAATAAGCCTAGGGAGGTCGAAAACGACCAAAATGTTCATCCAATGACACAAACACAAGTATT
>JBBPBS010000467.1:507110-533715 GCA_037974835.1 Cicer judaicum
AAATGACCTAAAAGTTCATCCAATGACACAAACACACCTATTGGATGCACAAGATTTGTTAGAAACCCCAATTTGAACAAGAATAAGCCTAGGGAGGACGAAAATGACCTAATTGTTCATCCAGTGACACAAACACACTTATTGGATGCACAAGATTTGTTAGAAACCCTAATTGGACAAGACTAAGCTTAGGGAGGTCAAAAATGACCTAAATGTTCATCCAATGACACAAACACACCTATTGGATGCACAAGATTTGTTAGAAGCCTTAATTGGACAAGAATAAGCCTAAGGAGGTCGGAAATGACCTAAAAGTTCATCCAATGACACAAACACACCTATTGGATGCATAAGATTTGTTAGAAACCCTAATTGGACAAGAATAAGCCTAGGGAGGACGAAAATGACCTAATTGTTCATCCAATGACAGAAACACACCTATTGGATGCACAAGATTTGTTAGAAACCCTAATTGGACAAGACTTTGCCTAGGGAGGTCAAAAATGACTTAAATGTTCATCCAATGACACAAACACACCTATTGGATGCACAAGATTTGTTAGAACCCCTAATTGGACAAGAATAAGCCTAGGGAGGTCGAAAATGACCTAAAAGTTCATCCAATGACACAAACACACCTATTGGATGCACAATATTTGTTAGAAACCCTAATTGGACAAGAATAAGCCTAGGGAGGACGAAAATGACCTAATTGTTCATCCAACGAGACAAACACACCTATTGGATGCACAAGATTGGTTAGAAACCCTAATTGGACAAGAATAAACCTAGGGAGCTCGAAAATGACCTAAATGTTCACCCAATGACACAAACACAAGTATTGGATGCACAAGATTGGTTAGAAACCCTAATTGGACAAGAATAAGCCTAGGGAGGTTGAAAATGACTGAAAAGTTCATCCAATGACACAAATACAAGTATTGGATGCACAAGATTGGTTAGAAACCCTAATTGGACAAGAATAAGCCTAGGGAGGTCGAAAAGTACCTAAAAGTTCATCCAGTGACACAAACACAACTATTGAATGCATAAGATTCCTTAGAAACCGTAATTGGACAAGAATAAGCCTAGGAAGCTCAAAAATGACCTAAATGCTCATCCAATAACACAAACACACTTATTGGATGCACAAGATTTGTTAGAAACCCTAATTGAACAAGAATAAGCCTAGGGAGTTCGAAAATGACCTAAAAGTTCATCCAATGACACAAACACACCTATTGGATGCACAAGATTGGTTACAAACCCTAATTGGACAAGAATAAGCATAAGGAGGTCGAAAATGATCTACATGTTCATCCAATGACACAAACACAAGTATTGGATGCACAAGATTGGTTAGAAACCCTAATTGGACAAGAATAAGCCTAGGGAGGTCGAAAAGTACCTAAAAGTTTATCCAGTGACACAAACACAACTATTGAATGCACAAGATTGCCTAGAAACCGTAATTGGACAAGAATAAGCCTAGGAAGCTCAAAAATGACCTAAATGCTCATCCAATAACACAAACACACTTATTGGATGCACAAGATTTGTTAGAAACCCTAATTGAACAAGAATAAGCCTAGGGAGGTCGAAAATGACCTAAAATGTCATCCAATGACACAAACACACCTATTGCATGCACAAGATTTGTTAGAAACCCTAATTGGACATGAATAAGCCTAGGGAGAACCAAAATGACCAAATTGTTCATCCAATGACACAAACACACCTATTGGATGCACAAGATTGGTTAGAAACCCTAATTGGACAAGAATAAGCCTAGGGAGGTCGAATTTGATCTAAATGTTCATCCAATGACACAAACACAAGAGTTGGATGCACAAGATTGGTTAGAAACCCTAATTGGACAAGAATAAGCCTAGGGAGGTCGAAAAGTACCTAAAAGTTCATCCAGTTACACAAACACAACTATTGAATGCACAAGATTCAGTACAAATCGTAATTGGACAAGGATAAGCCTAGGAAGATCAAAAATGACCTAAATGCTCATCCAATAACACAAACACACTTATTGGATGCACAAGATTTGTTAGAAACCCTAATTGGACAAGAATAAGCCTAGGGAGGACGAAAATGACCTAATTGTTCATCCAACAACACAAACACACCTATTGGATGCACAAGATTGGTTAGAAACCCTAATTGGACAAGAATAAACCTAGGGAGCTCGAAAATGACCTAAATGTTCACCCAATGACACAAACACAAGTATTGGATGCACAAGATTGGTTAGAAACCCTAATTGGACAAGAATAAGCCTAGGGAGGTTGAAAATGACTGAAAAGTTCATCCAATGACACAAATACAAGTATTGGATGCACAAGATTTGTTAGAAACCCTAATTGGACAAGAATAAGCCTAGGGAGGACGAAAATGACCTAATTGTTCATCCAATGACACAAACACACCTATTGGATGCACAAGATTTGATAGAAACCCTAATTGGACAAGAAAAAGCCTAGGGAGGTCGAAAAGTACTTAAAAGTTCATCCAATGACACAAACACACCTATTGGAGGCACAAGATTGGTTACAAACCCTAATTGGACAAGAATAAGCCTAGGGAGGTCGAAAATGATCTAAAAGTTCATCCAATGACACAATCACAAGTATTGGATGCACAAGATTGGTTAGAAATCCTAATTGGACAAGAATAAGCCTAGGGAGGTCGAAAATGACCAAAATGTTCATCCAATGACACAAACACAAGTATTTGATGCAAAAGATTGGTTAGAAACTGTAATTGGACAAGAATAAGCCTAGGGAGGTCGAAAAGTACCTAAAAGTTCATCCAATGACACAAACACACCTATTGGATGCACAAGATTTGATAGAAACCATAATTGGACAAGACTAAGCCTAGGGAGGTCGAAAATGACCTAACAGTTCATCCAATGACACAAACACACCTAATGGATGCACAAGATTTTTTAGAAACCCTAATTGGACAAGAATAAGCCTAGGGAGGTCGAAAACGACCTAACAGTTCATCCGATGACACAAACAAACCTAATGGATGCACAAGATTTGTTAGAAACCCTAATTGGACAAGAATAAGCCTAGGGAGATCGAAATCGACCAAAATGTTCATCCAATGACACAAACACAAGTATTTGATGCACAAGATTGGTTAGAAACTGTAATTGGACAAGAATAAGCCTAGGGAGGTCGAAAAGAACCTAAAAGTTCATCCAATGACACTAACACACCTATTGGATGCACAAGATTTGTTAGAAACCCTAATTGGACAAGAATAAGCCTAGGGAGGTCGAAAACAACCAAAAAGTTCATCCAATGACACAAAAACAAGTATTCGATGCACAAGATTGGTTAGAAACTGTAATTGGACAAGAATAAGCCTAGGGAGGTCAAAAATGACCTAAATGTTCATCCAATGACACAAACACACTTATTGAATGCACAAGATTTGTTAGAAACCCTAATTGGACAAGAATAAGCCTAGGGAGGTCGAAAATGACCTAAAAGTTCATCCAATGACACAAACACACCTATTGGATGCACAAGATTTGTTAGAAACCCCAATTGAACAAGAATAAGCCTAGGGAGGACGAAAATGACCTAATTGTTCTTCCAGTGACACAAACACACTTATTGGATGCACCAGATTTGTTAGAAACCCTAATTGGACAAGACTAAGCCTAGGGAGGTCAAAAATGACCTAAATGTTCATCCAATGACACAAACACACCTATTGGATGCACAAGATTTGTTAGAAGCCTTAATTGGACAAGAATAAGCCTAGGGAGGTCGGAAATGACCTAATAGTTCATCCAATGACACAAACACACCTATTGGATGCACAAGATTTATTAGAAACCCTAATTGGACAAGAATAAGCCTAGGGAGGACGAAAATGACCTAATTGTTCATCCAATGACAGAAACACACCTATTGGATGCACAAGATTTGTTAGAAACCCTAATTGGACAAGACTTTGCCTAGGGAGGTCAAAAATGACTTAAATGTTCATCCAATGACACAAACACACCTATTGGATGCACAAGATTTGTTAGAAGCCCTAATTGGACAAGAATAAGCCTAGGGAGGTCGAAAATGACCTAAAAGTTCATCCAATGACACAAACACACCTATTGGATGCACAAGATTTGTTAGAAACCCTAATTGGACAAGAATAAGCCTAGGGAGGACGACAATGACCTAATTGTTCATCCAACGACACAAACACACCTATTGGATGCACAAGATTGGTTAGAAACCCTAATTGGACAAGAATAAACCTAGGGAGCTCGAAAATGACCTAAATGTTCACCCAATGACACAAACACAAGTATTGGATGCACAAGATTGGTTAGAAACCCTAATTGGACAAGAATAAGCCTAGGGAGGTTGAAAATGACTTAAAAGTTCATCCAATGACACAAACACAAGTATTGGATGCACAAGATTGGTTAGAAACCCTAATTGGACAAGAATAAGCCTAGGGAGGTCGAAAAGTATCTAAAAGTTCATCCAGTGACACAAACACAACTATTGAATGCACAAGATTCCTTAGAAACCGTAATTGGACAAGAATAAGCCTAGGAAGCTCAAAAATGACCTAAATGCTCATCCAATAACACAAACAC
This sequence comes from Cicer judaicum, assembly GCA_037974835.1. Taxonomy (NCBI): domain Eukaryota; kingdom Viridiplantae; phylum Streptophyta; class Magnoliopsida; order Fabales; family Fabaceae; genus Cicer; species Cicer judaicum. The sequence continues at coordinate 511,747 of JBBPBS010000467.1, forward strand.
ACTTATTGGATGCACAAGATTTGTTAGAAACCCTAATTGAACAAGAATAAGCCTAGGGAGGTCGAAAATGACCTAAAAGTTCATCCAATGAAACAAACACACCTATTGGATGCACAAGATTTGTTAGAAACCCTAATTGGACAAGAATAAACCTAGGGAGCTCGAAAATGACCTAAATGTTCATCCAATGACACAAACACAAGTATTGGATGCACAAGATTGGTTAGAAACCCTAATTGGAAAAGAATAAGCCTAGGGAGGTCGAAAATGACCAAAATGTTCATCTAATGACACAAACACAAGTATTTGATGCACAAGATTGGTTAGAAACTTAAATTGGACAAGAATAAGCCTAGGGAGGTCGAAAAGTACTTAAAAGTTCATCCAATGACACAAACACACCTATTGGAGGCACAAGATTGGTTACAAACCCTAATTGGACAAGAATAAGCCTAGGGAGGACGAAAATGACCTAATTGTTCATCCAATGACAGAAACACACCTATTGGATGCATAAGATTTGTTAGAAACCCTAATTGGACAAGACTTTGCCTAGGGAGGTCAAAAATGACTTAAATGTTCATCCAATGACACAAACACACCTATTGGATGCACAAGATTTGTTAGAAGCCCTAATTGGACAAGAATAAGCCTAGGGAGGTCGAAAATGACCTAAAAGTTCATCCAATGACACAAACACACCTATTGGATGCACAAGATTTGTTAGAAATCCTAATTGGACAAGAATAAGCCTAGGGAGGACGAAAATGACCTAATTGTTCATCCAACGACACAAACACACCTATTGGATGCACAAGATTGGTTACAAACCCTAATTGGACAAGAATAAACCTAGGGAGCTCGAAAATGACCTAAATGTTCACCCAATGACACAAACACAAGTATTGGATGCACAAGATTGGTTAGAAACCCTAATTGGACAAGAATAAGCCTAGGGAGGTTGAAAATGACTTAAAAGTTCATCCAATGACACAAACACAAGTATTGGATGCACAAGATTGGTTAGAAACCCTAATTGGACAAGAATAAGCCTAGGGAGGTCGAAAAGTACCTAAAAGTTCATCCAGTGACACAAACACAACTATTGAATGCACAAGATTCCTTAGAAACCGTAATTGGACAAGAATAAGCCTAGGAAGCTCAAAAATGACCTAAATGCTCATCCAATAACACAAACACACTTATTGGATGCACAAGATTTGTTAGAAACCCTAATTGAACAAGAATAAGCCTAGGGAGGTCGAAAATGACCTAAAAGTTCATCCAATGAAACAAACACACCTATTGGATGCACAAGATTTGTTAGAAACCCTAATTGGACAAGAATAAGCCTAGGGAGGTCGAAAATGACCTAAAAGTTCATCCAATGACACAAACACACCTATTGGATGCACAAGATTTGTTAGAAATCCTAATTGGACAAGAATAAGCCTAGGGAGGACGAAAATGACCTAATTGTTCATCCAACGACACAAACACACCTATTGGATGCACAAGATTGGTTACAAACCCTAATTGGACAAGAATAAACCTAGGGAGCTCGAAAATGACCTAAATGTTCACCCAATGACACAAACACAAGTATTGGATGCACAAGATTGGTTAGAAACCCTAATTGGACAAGAATAAGCCTAGGGAGGTTGAAAATGACTTAAAAGTTCATCCAATGACACAAACACAAGTATTGGATGCACAAGATTGGTTAGAAACCCTAATTGGACAAGAATAAGCCTAGGGAGGTCGAAAAGTACCTAAAAGTTCATCCAGTGACACAAACACAACTATTGAATGCACAAGATTCCTTAGAAACCGTAATTGGACAAGAATAAGCCTAGGAAGCTCAAAAATGACCTAAATGCTCATCCAATAACACAAACACACTTATTGGATGCACAAGATTTGTTAGAAACCCTAATTGAACAAGAATAAGCCTAGGGAGGTCGAAAATGACCTAAAAGTTCATCCAATGAAACAAACACACCTATTGGATGCACAAGATTTGTTAGAAACCCTAATTGGACAAGAATAAGCCTAGGGAGGACGAAAATGACCTAATTGTTCATCCAATGACACAAGCACACCTATTGGATGCACAAGATTTGTTAGAAACCCTAATTGGACAAGAAAAAGCCTAGGGAGGTCGAAAATGACCAAAATGTTCATCTAATGACACAAACACATGTATTTGATGCACAAGATTGGTTAGAAACTGTAATTGGACAAGAATAAGCCTAGGGAGGTCGAAAAGTACTTAAAAGTTCATCCAATAACACAAACACACCTATTGGAGGCACAAGATTGGTTACAAACCTTAATTGGACAAGAATAAGCATAGGGAGGTCGAAAATGATCTACATGTACATCCTATGACACAAACACAAGTATTGGATGCACAAGATTGGTTAGAAACCCTAATTGGACAAGAATAAGCCTAGGGAGGTCGAAAAGTACCTAAAAGTTCATCCAGTGACACAAACACAACTATTGAATGCACAAGATTGCTTAGAAACCGTAATTGGACAAGAATAAGCCTAGGAAGCTCAAAAATGCCCTAAATGCTCATCCAATAACACAAACACACTTATTGGATGCACAAGATTTGTTAGAAACCCTAATTGAACCAGAATAAGCCTAGGGAGGTCGAAAATGACCTAAAAGTTCATCCAATGACACAAACAGACCTATTGGATGCACAAGATTTGTTAGAATCCCTAATTGGACAAGAATAAGCCTAGGGAGGACGAAAATGACCTAATTGTTCATCCAATGACACAAGCACACCTATTGGATGCACAAGATTTGTTAGAAACCCTAATTGGACAAGAAAAAGCCTAGGGAGGTCGAAAATGACCAAAATGTTCATCTAATGACACAAACACATGTATTTGATGCACAAGATTGGTTAGAAACTGTAATTGGACAAGAATAAGCCTAGGGAGGTCGAAAAGTACTTAAAAGTTCATCCAATAACACAAACACACCTATTGGAGGCACAAGATTGGTTACAAACCCTAATTGGACAAGAATAAGCATAGGGAGGTCGAAAATGATCTACATGTACATCCTATGACACAAACACAAGTATTGGATGCACAAGATTGGTTAGAAACCCTAATTGGACAAGAATAAGCCTAGGGAGGTCGAAAAGTACCTAAAAGTTCATCCAGTGACACAAACACAACTATTGAATGCACAAGATTGCTTAGAAACCGTAATTGGACAAGAATAAGCCTAGGAAGCTCAAAAATGCCCTAAATGCTCATCCAATAACACAAACACACTTATTGGATGCACAAGATTTGTTAGAAACCCTAATTGAACCAGAATAAGCCTAGGGAGGTCGAAAATGACCTAAAAGTTCATCCAATGACACAAACAGACCTATTGGATGCACAAGATTTGTTAGAATCCCTAATTGGACAAGAATAAGCCTAGGGAGGACGAAAATGACCTAATTGTTCATCCAATGACACAAGCACACCTATTGGATGCACAACATTTGTTAGAAACCCTAATTGGACAAGAAAAAGCCTAGGGAGGTCGAAAATGACCAAAATGTTCATCTAATGACACAAACACATGTATTTCATGCACAAGATTGGTTAGAAACTGTAATTGGACAAGAATAAGCCTACGGAGGTCGAATAGTACTTAAAAGTTCATCCAATGACACAAACACACCTATTGGAGGCACAAGATTGGTTACAAACCCTAAGTGGACAAGAATAAGCCTAGGGAGGTCGAAAATGATCTAAATGTTCATCCAATGACACAAACACAAGTATTGGATGCACAAGATTCGTCAGAAACCGTAATTGGACAAGAATAAGCCTAGGGAGGTCAAAAATGACCTAAATGTTCATCCAATGACACAAACACACTTATTGGATGCACAAGATTTGTTAGAAACCCTAATTGGACAAGAATAAGCCTAGGGAGGTCGAAAATGACCTATAAGTTCATCCAATGACACAAACACACCTATTGCATGCACAAGATTTGTTAGAAACCCTAATTGGACATGAATAAGCCTAGGGAGAACGAAAATGATCTAAATGTTCATCCAATGACACAAACAGAAGTATTGGATGCACAAGATTGGTTAGAAACCCTAGTTGGACAAGAATAAGCCTAGGGAGGTCGAAAAGTACCTAAAAGTTCATCCAGTGACACAAACACAACTATTAAATGCACAAGATTCGGTAGAAACCGTAATTGGACAAGAATAAGCCTAGGAAGATCAAAAATGACCTAAATGCTCATCCAATAACACAAACACACTTATTGGATGCACAAGATTAGTTAGAAACCCTAATTGGACAAGAATAAGCCCAGGGAGGTCGAAAATGACCTTAAAGTTCATCCAATGACACAAACACACCTATTGGATGCACAAGATTTGTTAGAAACCCTAATTGGACAAGAATAAGCCTAGGGAGGACGAAAATGACCTAATTGTTCATCCAATGACACAAACACACCTATTGGATGCACAAGATTTGGTAGAAACCCTAATTGGACAAGAAAAAGCCTAGGGAGGGCGAAAATGACCAAAATGTTCATCTAATGACACAAACACAAGTATTTGATGCACAAGATTGGTTAGAAACTGTAATTGGACAAGAATAAGCCTAGGGAGGTCGAAAAGTACTTAAAAGTTCATCCAATGACACAAACACACCTATTGGAGGCACAAGATTGGTTACAAACCCTAATTGGACAAGAATAAGCCTAGGGAGGTCGAAAATGATCTAAATGTTCATCCAATGACACAAACACAAGTATTGGATGCACAAGATTGGTTAGAAACCCTAATTGGCCAAGAATAAGCCTAGGGAGGTCGAAAAGTACCTAAAAGTTCATCCAGTGACACAAACACAACTATTGGATGCACAAGATTCGTTAGAAACCGTAATTGGACAAGAATAAGCCTAGGGAGGTCAAAAATGACCTAAATGTTCATCCAATGACACAAACACACTTATTGGATGCACAAGATTTGTTAGAAACCCTAATTGGACAAGACTTTGCCTAGGGAGGTCAAAAATGACCTAAATGTTCATCCAATGACAGAAACACACCTATTGGATGCACAAGATTTGTTAGAAACCCTAACTGGAGAAGAATAAGCTTAGGGAGGTCGAAAATGACCTAAAAGTTCATCCAATGACACAAACACACCTATTGGATGCACAAGATTTTATAGAAATCCTAATTGGACAAGAATAAGCCTAGGGAGGACGAAAATGACCTAGAAGTTCATCCAATGACACAAACACACCTATTGGATGTACAAGATTTGTTAGAAACCCTAATTGGACAAGAATAAGCCTAGGGAGGTCGAAGATGACCTAATTGTTCATCCAATGACAGAAACACACCTATTGGATGCACAAGATTTGTTAGAAACCCTAATTGGACAAGACTTTGCCTAGGGAGGTCAAAAATGACCTAAATGTTCATCCAATGACAGAAACACACCTATTGGATGCACAAGATTTGTTAGAAACCCTAATTGGACAAGACTTTGCCTAGGGAGGTCAAAAATGACCTAAATGTTCATCCAATGACACAAACACAAGTATTTGATGTACAAGATTGGTTAGAAACTGTAATTGGACAAGAATAAGCCTAGGGAGGTCGAAAAGTACCTAAAAGTGCATCCAATGACACAAACACACCTATTGGATGCACAAAATTGGTTAGAAACCCTAATTGGACAAGAATAAGCCTAGGGAGGTCGAAAATGACCTAAATGTTCATCCAACGACACAGACACAAGTATTGGATGCACAAGATTGGTTAGAAACCCTAATTGAACAAGAATAAGCCTAGGGAGGTCGAAAATGACCTAAATGTTCATCCAATGACACAAACACACCTATTGGATGCACAAGATTTGTTAGAAGCCCTAATTGGACAAGAATAAGCCTAGGGAGGACGAAAATGACCTAGAAGTTCATCCAATGACACAAACACACCTATTGGATGTACAAGATTTGTTAGAAACCCTAATTGGACAAGAATAAGCCTAGGGAGGTCGAACATGACCTAAAAGTTCATCCAATGACACAAACACACCTATTGGATGCACAAGATTTGTTAGAAACCCTAATTGGACAAGACTAAGCCTAGGGAGGTCAAAAATGACCTAAATGTTCATCCAATGACACAAACACACCTATTGGATGCACAAGATTTGTTAGAAGCCTTAATTGGACAAGAATAAGCCTAGGGAGGTCGGAAATGACCTAAAAGTTCATCCAATGACACAAACACACCTATTGGATGCACAAGATTTGTTAGAAACCCTAATTGGACAAGAATAAGCCTAGGGAGGACGAAAATGACCTAATTGTTCATCCAATGACAGAAACACACCTATTGGATGCACAAGATTTGTTAGAAGCCCTAATTGGACAAGAATAAGCCTAGGGAGGTCGAAAATGACCTAGAAGTTCATCCAATGACACAAACACACCTATTGGATGTACAAGATTTGTTAGAAACCCTAATTGGACAAGAATAAGCCTAAGGAGGTCGAAAATGACCTAAATGTTCATCCAACGACACAGACACAAGTATTCGATGCACAAGATTGGTTAGAAACCCTAATTGAACAAGAATAAGCCTAGGGAGGTCGAAAAGTACCTAAAAGTTCATCCAATGACACAAACACAACTATTGGATGCACAAGATTTGTTAGAAACCCTAATTGGACAAGAATAAGCCTAGGGAGGTCGAAAACGACCAAAATGTTCATCCAATGACACAAACACAAGTATTCGATGCACAAGATTGGTTAGAAACTGTAATTGGACAAGAATAAGCCTAGGGACGTCAAAAATGACCTAAATGTTCATCCAATGACACAAACACACTTATTGAATGCACAACATTTGTTAGAAACCCTAATTGGACAAGAATAAGCCTAGGGAGGTCGAAAATGACCTAAAAGTTCATCCAATGACACAAACACACCTATTGGATGCACAAGATTTGTTAGAAACCCTAATTGGACAAGAATAAGCCTAGGGAGGACGAAAATGACCTAATTGTTCATCCAGTGACACAAACACACTTATTGGATGCACAAGATTTGATAGAAACCCTAATTGGACAAGACTAAGCCTAGGGAGGTCAAAAATGACCTAAATGTTCATCCAATGACACAAACACACCTATTGGATGCACAAGATTTGTTAGAAGCCTTAATTGGACAAGAATAATCCTAGGGAAGTCGGAAATGACCTAAAAGTTCATCCAATGACACAAACACACCTATTCGATGCACAAGATTTGTTAGAAACCCTGATTGGACAAGAATAAGCCTAGGGACGTCAAAAATGACCTAAATGTTCATCCAATGACACAAACACACCTATTGGATGCACAAGATTTGATAGAAATCCTAATTGGACATGAATAAGCCTAGGGAGAACGAAAATGACCTAATTGTTCATCCAATGACACAGACACAAGTGTTGGATGCACAAGATTGGTTAGAAACCCTAATTGGACAAGAATAAGCCTAGGAAGGTCGAAAACGACCAAAATGTTCATCCAATGACACAAACACAAGTATTTGATGCACAAGATTGGTTAGAAACTGTAATTGGACAAGAATAAGCCTAGGGAGGTCGAAAAGTACCTAAAAGTGCATCCAATGACACAAACACACCTATTGGATGGACAAAATTGGTTAGAAACCCTAATTGGACAAGAATAAGCCTAGGGAGGTCGAAAATGACCTAAATGTTCATCCAACGACACAGACACAAGTATTGGAAGCACAAGATTGGTTAGAAACCCTAATTGAACAAGAATAAGCCTAGGGAGGTCGAAAAGTACCTAAAAGTTCATCCAATGACACAAACACAACTATTGGATGCACAAGATTTGTTAGAAACCCTAATTGGACAAGAATAAGCCTAGGGAGGTCGAAAACGACCAAAATGTTCATCCAATGACACAAACACAAGTATTCGATGTACAAGATTGGTTAGAAACTGTAATTGGACAAGAATAAGCCTAGGGAGGTCAAAAATGACCTAAATGTTCATCCAATGACACAAACACAATTATTGAATGCACAAGATTTGTTAGAAACCCTAATTGGACAAGAATAAGCCTAGGGAGGTCGAAAATGACCTAAAAGTTCATCCAATGACACAAACACACCTATTGGATGCACAGGATTTGTTAGAAACCCTAATTGGACAAGAATAAGCCTAGGGAGGTCGGAAATGACCTAAAAGTTCATCCAATGACACAAACACACCTATTGGATGCACAAGATTTGTTAGAAACCCTAATTGGACAAGAATAAGCCTAGGGAGGACGAAAATGACCTAATTGTTCATCCAATGACACAAACACACCTATTGGATGCACAAGATTTGTTAGAAACCCTAATTGGACAAGACTTTGCCTAGGGAGGTCAAAAATGACCTAAATGTTCATCCAATGACACAAACACACCTATTGGATGCACAAGATTTGTTAGAAGCCTTAATTGGACAAGAATAAGCCTAGGGAGGTCGAAAATGACCTATAAGTTCATCCAATGACACAAACACACCTATTGCATGCACAAGATTTGTTAGAAACCCTAATTGGACATGAATAAGCCTAGGGAGAACGAAAATGACCAAATTGTTCATCCAATGACACAAACACACCTATTGGATGCACAAGATTGGTTAGAAACCCTAATTGGACAAGAATAAGCCTAGGGAGGTCGAAAATGATCTAAATGTTCATCCAATGACACAAACAGAAGTATTGGATGCACAAGATTGGTTAGAAACCCTAGTTGGACAAGAATATGCCTAGGGAGGTCGAAAAGTACCTAAAAGTTCATCCAGTGACACAAACACAACTATTGAATGCACAAGATTCGGTACAAACCGTAATTGGACAAGAATAAGCCTAGGAAGATCAAAAATGACCTAAATGCTCATCCAATAACACAAACACACTTATTGGATGCACAAGATTAGTTAGAAACCCTAATTGGACAAGAATAAGCCCAGGGAGGTCGAAAATGACCTTAAAGTTCATCCAATGACACAAACACACCTATTGGATGCACAAGATTTGTTAGAAACCCTAATTGGACAAGAATAAGCCTAGGGAGGTCAAAAATGACCTAAATGTTCATCCAATGACACAAACACACTTATTGGATGCACAAGATTTGTTAGAAACCCTAATTGGACAAGAATAAGCCTAGGGAGGTCGAAAATGACCTATAAGTTCATCCAATGACACAAACACACCTATTGCATGCACAAGATTTGTTAGAAACCCTAATTGGACATGAATAAGCCTAGGGAGAACGAAAATGACCAAATTGTTCATCCAATGACACAAACACACCTATTGGATGCACCAGATTGGTTAGAAATCCTAATTGGACAAGAATAAGCCTAGGGAGGTCGAAAATGATCTAAATGTTCATCCAATGACACAAACAGAAGTATTGGATGCACAAGATTGGTTAGAAACCCTAGTTGGACAAGAATAAGCCTAGGGAGGTCGAAAAGTACCTAAAAGTTCATCCAGTGACACAAACACAACTATTGAATGCACAAGATTCGGTAGAATCCGTAATTGGACAAGAATAAGCCTAGGAAGATCAAAAATGACCTAAATGCTCATCCAATAACACAAACACACTTATTGGATGCACAAGATTAGTTAGAAACCCTAATTGGACAAGAATAAGCCCAGGGAGGTCGAAAATAACCTTAAAGTTCATCCAATGACACAAACACACCTATTGGATGCACAAGATTTGTTAGAAACCCTAATTGGACAAGAATAAGCCTAGGGAGGACGAAAATGACCTAATTGTTCATCCAATGACACAAACACACCTATTGGATGCACAAGATTTGGTAGAAACCCTAATTGGACAAGAAAAAGCCTAGGGAGGGCGAAAAGTACCTAAAAGTTCATCCAGTGACACAAACACAACTATTGAATGCACAAGATTCGTTAGAAACCGTAATTGGACAAGAATAAGCCTAGGAAGATCAAAAATGCCCTAAATGCTCATCCAATAACACAAATACACTTATTGGATGCACAAGATTAGTTAGAAACCCTAATTGGACAAGAATAAGCCCAGGGAGGTCGAAAATAACCTTAAAGTTCATCCAATGACACAAACACACTTATTGAATGCACAAGATTTGTTAGAAACCCTAATTGGACAACAATAAGCCTAGGGAGGTCGAAAATGACCTAAAAGTTCATCCAATGACACAAACACACCTATTGGATGCACAAGATTTGTTAGAAACCCTAATTGGACAAGAATAAGCCTAGGGAGGTCGGAAATGACCTAAAAGTTCATCCAATGACACAAACACACCTATTGGATGCACAAGATTTGTTAGAAACCCTAATTGGACAAGAATAAGCCTAGGGAGGACGAAAATGACCTAATTGTTCATCCAATGACAGAAACACACCTATTGGATGCACAAGATTTGTTAGAAACCCTAATTGGACAAGACTTTGCCTAGGGAGGTCAAAAATGACCTAAATGTTCATCCAATGACACAAACACACCTATTGGATGCACAAGATTTGTTAGAAGCCTTAATTGGACAAGAATAAGCCTAGGGAGGTCGAAAATGACCTATAAGTTCATCCAATGACACAAACACACCTATTGCATGCACAAGATTTGTTAGAAACCCTAATTGGACATGAATAAGCCTAGGGAGAACGAAAATGACCAAATTGTTCATCCAATGACACAAACACACCTATTGGATGCACAAGATTGGTTAGAAACCCTAATTGGACAAGAATAAGCCTAGGGAGGTCGAAAATGATCTAAATGTTCATCCAATGACACAAACAGAAGTATTGGATGCACAAGATTGGTTAGAAACCCTAGTTGGACAAGAATATGCCTAGGGAGGTCGAAAAGTACCTAAAAGTTCATCCAGTGACACAAACACAACTATTGAATGCACAAGATTCGGTACAAACCGTAATTGGACAAGAATAAGCCTAGGAAGATCAAAAATGACCTAAATGCTCATCCAATAACACAAACACACTTATTGGATGCACAAGATTAGTTAGAAACCCTAATTGGACAAGAATAAGCCCAGGGAGGTCGAAAATGACCTTAAAGTTCATCCAATGACACAAACACACCTATTGGATGCACAAGATTTGTTAGAAACCCTAATTGGACAAGAATAAGCCTAGGGAGGTCAAAAATGACCTAAATGTTCATCCAATGACACAAACACACTTATTGGATGCACAAGATTTGTTAGAAACCCTAATTGGACAAGAATAAGCCTAGGGAGGTCAAAAATGACCTAAAAGTTCATCCAATGACACAAACACACCTATTGGATGCACAAGATTTGTTAGAAACCCTAATTGGACAAGAATAAGCCTAGGGAGGTCGAAAATGACCTAAAAGTTCATCCAATGACACAAACACACCTATTGGATGCACAAGATTTGTTAGAAACCCTAATTGGACAAGAATAAGCCTAGGGAGGTCGAAAAGGACAAAATTTTCATCCAATGACACAAACACAAGTATTTGATGCACAAGATTGGTTAGAAACTGTAATTGGACAAGAATAAGCCTAGGGAGGTCGAAAAGTACCTAAAAGTTCATCCAATGACACAAGCACACCTATTGGATGCACAAGATTTGTTAGAAACCCTAATTGGACAAGAATAAGCCTAGGGAGGTCCAAAATGACCTAAATGTTCATCCAATGACACAAACACACTTATTGGATGCACAAGATTTGCTAGAAACCCTAATTGGACAAGAATAAGCCTAGGGAGGTCGAAAAGTACCTAAAATTTCATCCAATGACACAAACACACCTATTGGATGCACAAGATTTGTTAGAAACCCTAATTGGACTGGAATAAGCCTAGGGAGGTCCAAAATGACCTAAATGTTCATCCAATGACACAAACACACTTATTTGATGCACAAGATTGGTTAGAAACTGTAATTGGACAAGAATAAGCCTAGGGAGGTCGAAAAGTACCTAAAAGTTCATCCAATGACACAAACACACCTATTGGATGCACAAGATTTGTTAGAAACCCTAATTGGACAAGAATAAGCCTAGGGAGGTCGAAAATGACCAAAATGTTCATCCAATGACACAAACACAAGTATTTGATGCACAAGATTGGTTAGAAACTGTAATTGGACAAGAATAAGCCTAGGGAGGCCGAAAAGTACCTAAAAGTTCATCCAGTGACACAAACACACTTATTGGATGCACAAGATTTGTTAGAAACCCTAATTGGACAAGACTAAGCCTAGGGAGGTTAAAAATGACCTAAATGTTCATCCAATGACACAAACACACCTAGTGGATGCACAAGATTTGTTAGAAGCCTTAATTGGACAAGAATAAGCCTAGGGAGGTCGGAAATGACCTAAAAGTTCATCCAATGACACAAACACACCTATTGGATGCACAAGATTTGTTAGAAACCCTAATTGGACAAGAATAAGCCTAGGGAGGACGAAAATGACCTAATTGTTCATCCAATGACAGAAACACACCTATTGGATGCACAAGATTTGTTAGAAACCCTAATTGGACAAGACTTTGCCTAGGGAGGTCAAAAATGACTTAAATGTTCATCCAACGACACAAACACACCTATTGGATGCACAAGATTTGTTAGAAGCCTTAATTGGACAAGAATAAGCCTAGGGAGGTCGGAAATGACCTAAAAGTTCATCCAATGACACAAACACACCTATTGGATGCACAAGATTTGTTAGAAACCCTAATTGGACAAGAATAAGCCTAGGGAGGACGAAAATGACCTAATTGTTCATCCAATGACAGAAACACACCTATTGGATGCACAAGATTTGTTAGAAGCCCTAATTGGACAAGAATAAGCCTAGGGAGGTCGAAAATGACCTAGAAGTTCATCCAATGACACAAACACACCTATTGGATGCACAAGATTTGTTAGAAACCCTAATTGGACAAGACTAAGCCTAGGGAGGTCAAAAATGACCTAAATGTTCATCCAATGACACAAACACACCTATTGGATGCACAAGATTTGTTAGAAGCCTTAATTGGACAAGAATAAGCCTAGGGAGGTCGGAAATGACCTAAAAGTTCATCCAATGACACAAACACACCTATTGGATGCACAAGATTTGTTAGAAACCCCAATTTGAACAAGAATAAGCCTAGGGAGGACGAAAATGACCTAATTGTTCATCCAGTGACACAAACACACTTATTGGATGCACAAGATTTGTTAGAAACCCTAATTGGACAAGACTAAGCCTAGGGAGGTCAAAAATGACCTAAATGTTCATCCAATGACACAAACACACTTATTGAATGCACAAGATTTGTTAGAAACCCTAATTGGACAAGAATAAGCCTAGGGAGGTCGAAAATGACCTAAAAGTTCATCCAATGACACAAACACACCTATTGGATGCACAAGATTTGTTAGAAACCCTAATTGCACAAGAATAAGCCTAGGGAGGACGAAAATGCCCTAAATGTTCATCCAATGACACAAACACACCTATTGGATGCACAAGATTTGTTAGAAACCCTAATTGGACAAGAATAAGCCTAGGGAGGTCGGAAATGACCTAAAAGTTCATCCAATGACACAAACACACCTATTGGATGCACAAGATTTGTTAGAAACCCTAATTGGACAAGAATAAGCCTAGGGAGGACGAAAATGACCTAAATGTTCATCCAATGACAGAAACACACCTATTGGATGCACAAGATTTGTTAGAAATCCTAATTGGACAAGACTTTGCCTAGGGAGGTCAAAAATGACCTAAATGTTCATCCAATGACACAAACACACCTATTGGATGCACAAGATTTGTTAGAAGCCTTAATTTGACAAGAATAAGCCTAGGGAGGTCGGAAATGACCTAAAAGTTCATCCAATGACACAAACACACCTATTGGATGCACAAGATTTGTTAGAAACCCTAATTGGACAAGAATAAGCCTAGGGAGGACGAAAATGACCTAAATGTTCATCCAATGACAGAAACACACCTATTGGATGCACAAGATTTGTTAGAAATCCTAATTGGACAAGACTTTGCCTAGGGAGGTCAAAAATGACCTAAATGTTCATCCAATGACACAAACACACCTATTGGATGCACAAGATTTGTTAGAAGCCTTAATTTGACAAGAATAAGCCTAGGGAGGTTGGAAATGACCTAAAAGTTCATCCAATGACACAAACACACCTATTGGATGCACAAGATTTGTTAGAAACCCTAATTGGACAAGAATAAGCCTAGGGAGGACAAAAATGACCTAATTGTTCATCCAATGACAGAAACACACCTATTGGATGCACAAGATTTGTTAGAAACCCTAATTGGACAAGACTTTGCCTAGGGAGGTCAAAAATGACCTAAATGTTCATCCAATGACAGAAACACACCTATTGGATGCACCAGATTTGTTAGAAACCCTAATTGGACAAGACTTTGCCTAGGGAGGTCAAAAATGACCTAAATGTTCATCCAATGACACAAACACAAGTATTTGATGCACAAGATTGGTTAGAAACTGTAATTGGACAAGAATAAGCCTAGGGAGGTCGAAAAGTACCTAAAAGTGCATCCAATGACACAAACACACCTATTGGATGCACAAAATTGGTTAGAAACCCTAATTGGACAAGAATAAGCCTAGGGAGGTCGAAAATGACCTAAATGTTCATCCAACGACACAGACACAAGTATTGGATGCACAAGATTGGTTAGAAACCCTAATTGAACAAGAATAAGCCTAGGGAGGTCGAAAATGACCTAAATGTTCATCCAATGACACAAACACACCTATTGGATGCACAAGATTTGTTAGAAGCCCTAATTGGACAAGAATAAGCCTAGGGAGGACGAAAATGACCTAGAAGTTCATCCAATGACACAAACACACCTATTGGATGTACAAGGTTTGTTAGAAACCCTAATTGGACAAGAATAAGCCTAGGGAGGTCGAACATGACCTAAAAGTTCATCCAATTACACAAACACACCTATTGGATGCACAAGATTTGTTAGAAACCCTAATTGGACAAGACTAAGCCTAGGGAGGTCAAAAATGACCTAAATGTTCATCCAATGACACAAACACACCTATTGGATGCACAAGATTTGTTAGAAGCCTTAATTGGACAAGAATAAGCCTAGGGAGGTCGGAAATGACCTAAAAGTTCATCCAATGACACAAACACACCTATTGGATGCACAAGATTTGTTAGAAACCCTAATTGGACAAGAATAAGCCTAGGGAGGACGAAAATGACCTAATTGTTCATCCAATGACAGAAACACACCTATTGGATGCACAAGATTTGTTAGAAGCCCTAATTGGACAAGAATAAGCCTAGGGAGGTCGAAAATGACCTAGAAGTTCATCCAATGACACAAACACACCTATTGGATGTACAAGATTTGTTAGAAACCCTAATTGGACAAGAATAAGCCTAAGGAGGTCGAACATGACCTAAAAGTTCATCCAATGACACAAACACAAGTATTGGATGCACAAGATTGGTTAGAAACCCTAATTGGACAAGAATAAGCCTAGGGAGGTCGAAAAGTACTTAAAAGTTCATCCAATGACACAAACACACCTATTGGAGGCACAAGATTGGTTACAAACCCTAATTCGACAAGAATAAGCCTAGGAAGGTCGAAAACGACCAAAATGTTCATCCAATGACACAAACACAAGTATTTGATACACAAGATTGGTTAGAAACTGTAATTGGACAAGAATAAGCCTAGGGAGGTCGAAAAGTACCTAAAAGTTCATCCAATGACACAAACACACCTATTGGATGCACAAGATTGGATAGAAACCCTAATTGGACATGAATAAGCCTAGGGAGAACGAAAATGACCTAATTGTTCATCCAATGACACAGACACAAGTGTTGGATGCACAAGATTGGTTAGAAACCCTAATTGGACAAGAATAAGCCTAGGAAGGTCAAAAACGACCGAAATGTTCATCCAATGACACAACCACAAGTATTTGATGCACAAGATTGGCTAGAAACTGTAATTGGACAAGAATAAGCCTAGGGAGGTCTAAAAGTACCTAAAAGTGCATCCAATGACACAAACACACCTATTGGATGCACAAAATTGGTTAGAAACCCTAATTGGACAAGAATAAGCCTAGGGAGGTCGAAAATAACCTAAATGTTCATCCAACGACACAGACACAAGTATTGGATGCACAAGATTGGTTAGAAACCCTAATTGAACAAGAATAAGCCTAGGGAGGTCGAAAAGTACCTAAAAGTTCATCCAATGACACAAACACAACTATTGGATGCACAAGATTTGTTAGAAACCCTAATTGGACAAGAATAAGCCTAGGGAGGTCGAAAACGACCAAAATGTTCATCCAATGACACAAACACAAGTATTCGATGCACAAGATTGGTTAGAAACTGTAATTGGACAAGAATAAGCCTAGGGACGTCAAAAATGACCTAAATGTTCATCCAATGACACAAACACACTTATTGAATGCACAACATTTGTTAGAAACCCTAATTGGACAAGAATAAGCCTAGGGAGGTCGAAAATGACCTAAAAGTTCATCCAATGACACAAACACACCTATTGGATAATGATTTGTTAGAAACCCTAATTGGACAAGAATAAGCCTAGGGAGGACGAAAATGACCTAATTGTTCATCCAGTGACACAAACACACTTATTGGATGCACAAGATTTGATAGAAACCCTAATTGGACAAGACTAAGCCTAGGGGGGTCAAAAATGACCTAAATGTTCATCCAATGACACAAACACACCTATTGGATGCACAAGATTTGTTAGAAGCCTTAATTGGACAAGAATAATCCTAGGGAAGTCGGAAATGACCTAAAAGTTCATCCAATGACACAAACACACCTATTGGATGCACAAGATTTGTTAGAAACCCTGATTGGACAAGAATAAGCCTAGGGACGTCAAAAATGACCTAAATGTTCATCCAATGACACAAACATACCTATTGGATGCACAAGATTTGATAGAAATCCTAATTGGACATGAATAAGCCTAGGGAGAACGAAAATGACCTAATTGTTCATCCAATGACACAGACACAAGTGTTGGATGCACAAGATTGGTTAGAAACCCTAATTGGACAAGAATAAGCCTAGGAAGGTCGAAAACGACCAAAATGTTCATCCAATGACACAAACACAAGTATTTGATGCACAAGATTGGTTAGAAACTGTAATTGGACAAGAATAAGCCTAGGGAGGTCGAAAAGTACCTAAAAGTGCATCCAATGACACAAACACACCTATTGGATGGACAAAATTGGTTAGAAACCCTAATTGGACAAGAATAAGCCTAGGGAGGTCGAAAATGACCTAAATGTTCATCCAACGACACAGACACAAGTATTGGATGCACAAGATTGGTTAGAAACCCTAATTGAACAAGAATAAGCCTAGGGAGGTCGAAAAGTACCTAAAAGTTCATCCAATGACACAAACACAACTATTGGATGCACAAGATTTGTTAGAAACCCTAATTGGACAAGAATAAGCCTAGGAAGGTCGAAAACGACCAAAATGTTCATCCAATGACACAAACACAAGTATTTGATGCACAAGATTGGTTAGAAACTGTAATTGGACAAGAATAAGCCTAGGGAGGTCGAAAAGTACCTAAAAGTGCATCCAATGACACAAACACACCTATTGGATGCACAAAATTGGTTAGAAACCCTAATTGGACAAGAATAAGCCTAGGGAGGTCGAAAATGACCTAAATGTTCATCCAACGACACAGACACAAGTATTGGATGCACAAGATTGGTTAGAAACCCTAATTGAACAAGAATAAGCCTAGGGAGGTCGAAAAGTACCTAAAAGTTCATCCAATGACACAAACACAAGTATTCGATGTACAAGATTGGTTAGAAACTGTAATTGGACAAGAATAAGCCTAGGGAGGTCAAAAATGACCTAAATGTTCATCCAATGACACAAACACACCTATTGGATGCACAAGATTTGTTAGAAGCCTTAATTGGACAAGAATAAGCCTAGGGAGGTCGGAAATGACCTAAAAGTTCATCCAATGACACAAACACACCTATTGGATGCACAAGATTTGTTAGAAACCCTAATTGGACAAGAATAAGCCTAGGGAGGACGAAAATGACCTAATTGTTCATCCAATGACAGAAACACACCTATTGGATGCACAAGATTTGTTAGAAACCCTAATTGGACAAGACTTTGCCTAGGGAGGTCAAAAATGACTTAAATGTTCATCCAACGACACAAACACACCTATTGGATGCACAAGATTTGTTAGAAGCCTTAATTGGACAAGAATAAGCCTAGGGAGGTCGGAAATGACCTAAAAGTTCATCCAATGACACAAACACACCTATTGGATGCACAAGATTTGTTAGAAACCCTAATTGGACAAGAATAAGCCTAGGGAGGACGAAAATGACCTAATTGTTCATCCAATGACAGAAACACACCTATTGGATGCACAAGATTTGTTAGAAGCCCTAATTGGACAAGAATAAGCCTAGGGAGGTCGAAAATGACCTAGAAGTTCATCCAATGACACAAACACACCTATTGGATGCACAAGATTTGTTAGAAACCCTAATTGGACAAGACTAAGCCTAGGGAGGTCAAAAATGACCTAAATGTTCATCCAATGACACAAACACACCTATTGGATGCACAAGATTTGTTAGAAGCCTTAATTGGACAAGAATAAGCCTAGGGAGGTCGGAAATGACCTAAAAGTTCATCCAATGACACAAACACACCTATTGGATGCACAAGATTTGTTAGAAACCCTAATTGGACAAGAATAAGCCTAGGGAGGACGAAAATGACCTAAATGTTCATCCAATGACACAAACACACCTATTGGATGCACAAGATTTGTTAGAAACCCTAATTGGACAAGAATAAGCCTAGGGAGGTCGAAAATGACCTAAAAGTTCATCCAATGACACAAACACACCTATTGGATGCACAAGATTTGTTAGAAACCCTAATTGGAGAAGAATAAGCCTAGGGAGGACGAAAATGACCTAATTGTACATCCAACGACACAAACACACCTATTGGATGCACAAGATTGGTTAGAAACCCTAATTGGACAAGAATAAACCTAGGGAGCTCGAAAATGACCTAAATATTCACCCAATGACACAAACACAAGTATTGGATGCACAAGATTGGTTAGAAACCCTAATTGGACAAGAATAAGCCTAGGGAGGTTGAAAATGACTTAAAAGTTCATCCAATGACACAAACACAAGTATTGGATGCACAAGATTGGTTAGAAACCCTAATTGGACAAGAATAAGCCTAGGGAGGTCGAAAAGTACCTAAAAGTTCATCCAGTGACACAAATACAACTATTGAATGCACAAGATTCCTTAGAAACCGTAATTGGACAAGAATAAGCCTAGGAAGCTCAAAAATGACCTAAATGCTCATCCAATAACACAAACACACTTATTGGATGCACAAGATTTGTTCGAAACCCTAATTGAACAAGAATAAGCCTAGGGAGGTTGAAAATGACCTAAAAGTTCATCCAATGACACAAACACACCTATTGGATGCACAAGATTTGTTAGAAACCCTAATTGGACAAGAATAAGCCTAAGGAGGACGAAAATGACCTAATTGTTCATCCAATGACACAAGCACACCTATTGGATGCACAAGATTTGTTAGAAACCCTAATTGGACAAGAAAAAGCCTAGGGAGGTCGAAAATGACCAAAATGTTCATCTAATGACACAAACACATGTATTTGATGCACAAGATTGGTTAGAAACTGTAATTGGACAAGAATAAGCCTAGGGAGGTCGAAAAGTACTTAAAAGTTCATCCAATAACACAAACACACCTATTGGAGGCACAAGATTGGTTACAAACCCTAATTGGACAAGAATAAGCATAGGGAGGTCGAAAATGATCTACATGTTCATCCAATGACACAAACACAAGTATTGGATGCACAAGATTGGTCAGAAACCGTAATTGGACAAGAATAAGCCTAGGGAGGTCAAAAATGACCTAAATGTTCATCCAATGACACAAACACACTTATTGGATGCACAAGATTTGTTAGAAACCCTAATTGGACAAGAATAAGCCTAGGGAGGACGAAAATGACCTAAAAGTTCATCCAATGACACAAACACACCTATTGGATGCACAAGATTTGTTAGAAACCCTAATTGGACAAGAATAAGCCTAGGGAGGACGAAAATGACCTAATTGTTCATCCAGTGACACAAACACACTTATTGGATGCACAAGATTTGATAGAAACCCTAATTGGACAAGACTAAGCCTAGGGAGGTCAAAAATGACCTAAATGTTCATCCAATGACACAAACACACCTATTGGATGCACAAGATTTGTTAGAAGCCTTAATTGGACAAGAATAATCCTAGGGAAGTCGGAAATGACCTAAAAGTTCATCCAATGACACAAACACACCTATTGGATGCACAAGATTTGTTAGAAACCCTGATTGGACAAGAATAAGCCTAGGGACGTCAAAAATGACCTAAATGTTCATCCAATGACACAAACACACCTATTGGATGCACAAGATTTGATAGAAACCCTAATTGGACATGAATAAGCCTAGGGAGAACGAAAATGACCTAATTGTTCATCCAATGACACAGACACAAGTGTTGGATGCACAAGATTGGTTAGAAACACTAATTGGACAAGAATAAGCCTAGGAAGGTCGAAAACGACCAAAATGTTCATCCAATGACACAAACACAAGTATTTGATGCACAAGATTGGTTAGAAACTGTAATTGGACAAGAATAAGCCTAGGGAGGTCGAAAAGTACCTAAAAGTGCATCCAATGACACAAACACACCTATTGGATGGACAAAATTGGTTAGAAACCCTAATTGGACAAGAATAAGCCTAGGGAGGTCGAAAATGACCTAAATGTTCATCCAACGACACAGACACAAGTATTGGATGCACAAGATTGGTTAGAAACCCTAATTGAACAAGAATAAGCCTAGGGAGGTCGAAAAGTACCTAAAAGTTCATCCAATGACACAAACACAACTATTGGATGCACAAGATTTGTTAGAAACCCTAATTGGACAAGAATAAGCCTAGGGAGGTCGAAAACGACCAAAATGTTCATCCAACGACACAAACACAAGTATTCGATGTACAAGATTGGTTAGAAACTGTAATTGGACAAGAATAAGCCTAGGGAGGTCAAAAATGACCTAAATGTTCATCCAATGACACAAACACAATTATTGAATGCACAAGATTTGTTAGAAACCCTAATTGGACAAGAATAAGCCTAGGGAGGTCGAAAATGACCTAAAAGTTCATCCAATGACACAAACACACCTATTGGATGCACAAGATTTGTTAGAAACCCTAATTGGACAAGAATAAGCCTAGGGAGGTTGAAAATGACCTAATTGTTCATCCAGTGACACAAACACACTTATTGGATGCACAAGATTTGTTAGAAACCCTAATTGGACAAGACTAAGCCTAGGGAGGTCAAAAATGACCTAAATGTTCATCCAATGACACAAACACACCTATTGGATGCACAAGATTTGTTAGAAGCCTTAATTGGACAAGAATAAGCCTAGGGAGGTCGGAAATGACCTAAAAGTTCATCCAATGACACAAACACACCTATTGGATGCACAAGATTTGTTAGAAACCCTAATTGGACAAGAATAAGCCTAGGGAGGACGAAAATGACCTAATTGTTCATCCAATGACAGAAACACACCTATTGGATGCACAAGATTTGTTAGAAACCCTAATTGGACAAGACTTTGCCTAGGGAGGTCAAAAATGAC